>MU619291.1:58913-98683 GCA_025201805.1 Parasitella parasitica
TGAACATGTCTGGGCTTACCTTGAAAAGCGGATAGAGAGTCGTAGATACCAACTGAAGAATGTGGATCAGTTGGAGACTTGTATTCGCAACGAATGGTATGCAATACCTCCATCATTTTTAGAGACTTTAGTCGACAGTATGAGCTCTCGATGCAAGGCTGTTATTGAGGCTAATGGTGGCAATACCAGATATTAATTTTAATTTTTTTTTGCTATATTACTAAAATAAACATGTTAAGCTTTGTATACTTCAAATCTTATACGATTATATTGATATTTCACTAATAAGTTTTTTCAATCAAAAAACATTTCAAAACTTGAATTTAATTTCTGACACCAAAAAGTAAAAAAGGACGGTGACTTATCTTTACCCACGGTATATGCATATTGTTCTAATAAAAAAGATGCACGGCAATAGATTTTCTGTCAAAGACCAATACGTAGTGACACATTATTAAATAGTTACAAGCAAAAAAAAAATTATATGTATGTATGTAAATTATGTATATGCTCTGCATTTATTGCAGTACGTTCGTAGCATACGAAGTAAGAATACGTGATTGTTGTCATAAATCAATAGCGACAATGTTAAAGGGATAATAATATATGCTAAACTGCCCCTTGATATAGTCTTTTCCTTTAGCTTGCTTGGGTCATCTCAATGTACGGCGTCTGACAAACAAAATAACTATGTATTTTTATAGATAATTATTTAGGGGCAAGCTTTAGGACGACCATTACTGACGATTTCTTTCAAAACAAAATTGTGTATACAAGTCCAAAATTTAACGAGTGTCCATAAGGCATAAATATTTTATTCATAAAATTTACTTGTATTATGGTTGGCATAAGAAACTGTTGTATAATTTACATAGAAATGTGTGTATTTGAATTAAAATAAATAAACGAGAGAGTTTGGAGCGTATCAACAATAAAAAGGAATTGCAATGCTTGTAAGAGTTTTAGTGATCATGAAGCCTAACCTCGATGTGCGCCATATCGGGAGGGAAAATTTTGATTGTGGTGTTGCTATCAACAGTTTGTGCTGCAGCAAGCACATTTTCCAACGGGTTGGACTCATTAAACCTGAATTTAAGGCTGTATACAGATACTTTCTTAAGGGCTTCAACTACACGCAAATGAAGGTTTTCAAAGGTACCAAGTTCAATTTCTCTTCGAGCATCTGCGTGATCAATGTAAGACCTCATATCCATTAAAACGCTCTCAATTTTCGCATACTTCAAAACGAGATAGTTTAAAGGGATACAAGAAAAACAATTTGAGATCTTCAAAAATTTCAAGGAACGGGTATTCTGAGTGTCATGCTCATCAAACCATTCTTGAATTTGCTGCGTTGTTGACCGATTACTGTCTTCAATCCAATCAATGTCCAATACTTGCAATTGACAGCAACTGTCCACAATAAGCTTCAATACATAAAGACTGTTTCGCTCGATGGTCAGCTTAAGAGATTTTAATCGTTTAAAATCTTTGAGCTTTTCAAACAAGATAGTTTCTGCGGGAGGTTCCAGGCGAGAAATCAGAATATACAAGTGTTCTAAGCTACCCGTAAACCAAAGTACAGCCTCTTTGTAAGCGTCAGACTCTTGTACACTAGGATTTGGGATCCATTTAAGCTTGAATTTCATTTTGCTTTGGTTTTTTTCTGCAATACTCGACATTATCTGATACGAGTAATCATCGTTCATATCTCCATCAATTACGAGCAATTTTGAAGTGAAGACCAATTGCAGGATCTTCACACAGAGATATTCTTCACTACTTGGATGTTCCCGAGTCTCTTCGATATCTTCATACCAGTCAATACGTTCTGGATTTTCGTTCTCTAGATCTTCGTTTTCTGGATCCTCATCCTCTGTATCTTCTTCTGAATCTCCTGTAACTTCCTCGATATCTTTGGCATAAGCTTTGTCGTAGGCTTTTCGGCCAGTAATGTTCAGGAATCTTACCAAATTGGCGGTTTCTTCATCTCTAGTCAAATCTTTGAAAAATTCCAAAGCTTTTTGCTCATTATCAATACGTATAGGTTTGCTAAACAATACCATCTTGGCATTTTTGTACCAATCCCTGCAAACCCATCTACACTGCCTCAAATCTTTGATCTCATTTACGAAATCAAACACATTTAATAAAATTTCAGCAGGTAGTTTTGTTATGGGCATTGAAAAGACTAATACTCAAATTGAAGGTGCCTCGATTATTATAAAAAGAGACAGAAAGAAAACATATCCTACTGCAATTTTCTCTCAGCATTTATACCAGTAAACTACTTTGTCATGAGCTTTCATTTTACAATGAGCGCACATCGATAATCAACTTTTGGTATCGTGATTAACGCGCAGAGTCGTTAGTTTACAATGATTTCAAATTATCATATGGGCTTGACATTTAAAAGTACAATATAATGCTTTTTCCACAAGAATTGTAGCTTAATAAATGTGAAACGATAGCAGTAAAGATTGGTTGAAATAAATAGTTAAAACAGCAAATGATTACAATAGAGCAGAAATACTTGCTTATGCAACTATATAAGTATCTTTTACGGATCCCATTCATAAATTTATGTATAATTAATTGGAAAAGTTAGATTTATAAAATCGAAAAATAAAAAATGAGCCCATATTTATATAATCGAATATAGAAGATGAGTAAGTTTTATGAACCATACAGAAAAGAGCAGAGTTGAAGTTTACAAACTTATACTTGTCTGATGTCTCCTCTTTTTGATTGCCCTAAGTAGCCAGAGATCCAGAGATTCTAGTAAGAGGCAGTCGTACTTGAGGAATACAATAATTGTATCAAATCATATTAAAAAGATAATAAGAAAGGACAAGAAATCAGAAATAGGTGTAATATTAAAAAAAAAATTGCACTTCATTCTCCTTGTCTTACTGCCATTTTATCTTATGATATATCATATTTGACTCATTGATTGTCATGAGTTGTTATTCAATAATAATCTCACAGTACTATAAATTAGTGCCTAGCACATAAACACTCACGAGACTATATTTAATAGTCAATATAATGGAATAGAATAATTAGTATTTCATGAATCAATGTATGATAAACAAGCAAAATGACCATAATCTACCAAAAAGTAATTGTGAAATCAGATCAGGCCTAATAATTACCATACACATATCGTAAAATTTATTGGGCATATTTGTAAGGAATGTGTGAAAAACTGTGATTCAAAAATTAACATAAGAAACGAATGTTCATACTTAAACGACGGTAGATAAATGAAAGTATCTGGATCATACATTTAAAAAAGAGGGCATAATGTATATGGTAGTTCATAAAAGCTTTAGTCTCGGTGGCGAGGTGCAACCATGATAGTCTTCAAATTATTGCCGCTAGGCGAGTTGCTAACATTAACAGAGTTCCCAAGAGCAAGTACAGCGAAAATAATATTCTGCAAAGGATTGAATTGTTCGTCTGGAAGAAAAGTGATATCATACAAAGCAACCTTTTCGTTCAGAGCTTCAACTAAACGTAAAATCACGTCCTCAGCGATAATTCCATTAGCGACGGCGGCTTCTACATGATCTGTGTAGGAACTCATGTCAATTGAAACCTTCTCGATCTTTGCATATTTCAAAGTGAGGTACTCGATGGGAGTAGAAGAAAAGCAATTTGCGACCTTCAAAACTTTCAATGAGCAAGTGATGCTGGTATCATTTGTTCTAAACCACTGTTGAACCTCCTCTCTTGTCATGTCGCCTACACTTTCAATCCAACCAATGTCCAATTCTTGTAGATGAGGACAGCCATTTACAATCTTTTGAAGCTCAAAAAGATTGTTTTGCTCCATAGAAAGAGAGATCGATGTCAAGCACGTAAGACTTCCGAGCGAATCAAAGAGACGCACACTGGCTTCAGATCTTTCTTCAGTTATCAAAAGATAGAGATGCTCAAGACTTTCTTTAAAGCAAAGAGCTGCCTCTTTGTAAGCATCTGATTCTTGCATGCTAGGATCCGGCATTCTTTTCAATCTAAATCTGTTGTTACTTCGGGTGGCAACATCCAACACCAAATTGTAAGAGTAGTCATCGTCCACATCTCCGTCAAGAACCTCCAGATTTTCATGAAAAACCAACGACAAAATTCTTTTGCAAGGATTTCCTTCATCATCATCAAGATTGTCTTCGCCATTCATGTAGTCCCAGTCATAAATATCACGACCAGCAATCTTCAGATTTTTGACATGACGCTTCAACCTCTCATTTGTGGACAAAAAGTTGAAAA
Organism: Parasitella parasitica; assembly: GCA_025201805.1. Lineage (NCBI taxonomy): Eukaryota > Fungi > Mucoromycota > Mucoromycetes > Mucorales > Mucoraceae > Parasitella > Parasitella parasitica. The sequence continues at coordinate 63,186 of MU619291.1, forward strand.
ATCTCCACGCTTGTTCCTCGCTTCCAATGAGGATAGGCTTCCCAAGCGCCGCCTTCGTTGCGGGCGCACACCAATCCTTGCAAACCAAACTACATTGTATCAATTGTTTGGCATCATCAATGAAATCAAACATACATAACAATGTTTCAGTGGGCAATTGTAGTATAGACATTGAAATATGTGTTTATTTGAGGGTGCCTCGATGATTAAAAAGTATTTAAAAAAAGAGACAAAGAAAAAACACATTCTGTTATCGCTTCTACCTGAAATTTATATCAGTGCTTTAGTTGGGCGTGGATTGTGCTGATACATACTAGTAACAATCAACATTAGCATATACATAATGATTTTATAATGAACACGCGCACACACGCATACATATGGTCAGTGGCATCTTTGTTGCTTAAATTATTGAAAAATCAAATATAGAGAATATTGCTACAAGAACGCAACTGACATTTCTTAATCTTAGTGCTTGATTGATAAACCATCAAAATTAAGCATGAATGAGGATTTGCAACACGTTGTATGAACGTTGATTGTAATTTTATGTACAAAGAGGTCTTTGTATAGATAAAGGTGTTATAATGGCCATTGCTAGCTATTTATATCAAACCATGTTCCTCGTATTTCACAGGGCCCCGCACAGATCGCTCTCTTAACGTTGTATCCGTTTGCAATGTTAGCGAGTGGCATGCTTTTGAAAACTCTCCTATGTAGGCTATTTGAACTGAGATAGCAAGAACGCACAGTTCAACTTCTTTGGGTGTAAATCACTAAAGAATTATTATACATACATAACATCAATAGATTAAAGCCCTACTCTTCATCATTGACTGGCGTCTTTGGCTTTTCAACGCAATTCTCTCCATCTACCTGTCAGCTTTTGTAATAGACAAGCCCTGCTCATTATCAGGTTTGTAGATTGTAATTTTTTTTTTCAAATAATGAAGCCTTGCAGCTATTTAGAATGCGATGGCTATCGCCTGATACCGGTATATATTACAAGCTATAAATTTTCAAACTTTTGATGTAAAAGCAGCTTTTTTCGTGTACACTTTCCTATTTATGATCACGAGTTCTTAAAGAATATCAATTAGTCCCTTTTTTATTAGTACCCGGCAAGAATATATGGATACAAAAAATCAAACGTTCCAAACAAAAAGGCTCCAACAAAACTACATCTTGTCCTAAGAACGATGTGAATAAAAAGATTGATATTGCCATGCTACATATAGTGATGTGATGCTACTAATACAAGACTACGAATTATGTATCTATCACGAACGTCCTTAACAAACACTTCATAAGTAAAAGCATCGATCACTAGACAAGCTTTATTGATAGAATCTTTTGATACAATTGTCATGTACTCAAGGTAGATTAAGAGTAAGCACAAGCCTACGATGAAACTGCAACTGTTCCTTTTAACATAAAAGGCATATGAAAACCAATACTCGGCACATGTTTCGAGCGTTTTCTAGACAATATCTTTCTCATGCATTAATAAGATAGCCCTGTAACCAAAGATGCACCATTTCTTTCTCATCTTTCAGGTCGTCAAAAATCAAAGACTACTATGTATCCCATAACAGTGCTGCAAGATAGTATAAAAACGTTTGAGATCGGATATCTATTACTGAGATCATTCTGTCTTCAGGTTTTATGCTCGATGTCAAAGATTTCAAGCTGATTATACTATTGAAATTACTGCTGTTAATCTCACTCATCATCTCCTTCCTGTACAATCCAGCGTATCCGACTATACAGCACGTCTCGCGAATACAACATCCAATTTAATCAAATGCCAAGTTGTAAATATATTTTGTTTCGGCAGAAGATGAACTCGAAAATAGCACGGCTTGTGAGCACTTTATGGCATTTTATTTTCTACTACTAGCAGTGGCAGTGTGTTGTGCTTCCAAATAAGTGTTTGGGAAAAAGTTGACATGACTAAAATAGCCCAAGTTTGTACCACAACAAGAAAAAAAAAAGGAGGCTGCATCCTGCAGTTGACATTTACAGTGAACCTTTCTTTCCTTTTTTTTACAAAATGCTTCCAAGCTCGCTTCTGCATTTTAGCAGCAAGCATAAAAGTGATGACAGTGTCAGCAATTATTCAGCTTACGTAGATACAATTGAAGATACAGTAAGAGCACTGTCACTTCTATTGCCTGGTAGGTACATAGAGAAAGCGAAATCAGCCATAAACCTGCTAAAACCGAGAAATGTAGGCAGATTTGAGGATAGCGACCTTTGCTCGCAAGCAGGTATTGTCAGCGGGTGTTGCGGACTACATGGTGATTTTAATCCTGGATGTATGCAGTTCTCACAGGGCTGAATTTAGTGTCACTCTACCACACAAAGTTTTTGGTACGGAAATCAAACTCTCTTAGATTAAAGCAAAACGAAGCAGAAACAGAGACATTCAACGATCGATTTTTGCAGTGTAATGATTCAAACTGGATCTGTAAATCGGCATCTTTGGTTTTAAGTGTGATCTCGTATTCGGAAGTCGTGATGGAGATGCTATTGAATAAAAAAGTGGCGAAAAATTTGAAATGGAAATATATTGCAACCTTGGAGGGATTCAAGTAAGTTTATGTGACACATCACAGCTGTCAAAGTGTGATTTTTAATGCGCGTTTGATATGCTCAGAGGAGTTTTACGGCTTTTACTGTTTTACGGTACAGAACAAAGGATGATATTACATCCAACGCACTTGATTCGAAACGTCGACCCGATTTCACTGGATATTGCATATGGAGAAAAATACGAATTAACATCAATTGACCCTCGAACTGGCACAGCGCTATCATCGACGCACGATACCAGTCGGATAGGCACTAGTCAACCTAAAAATCGCAGAGGATGGGCTCATATGAGTGAGATATTATGGATTATCAGGCCATTTGTATATGGTGAGTAATATCAAGTTAGCTCCAAGGATCGCTATCTGACTGATTCTAATTAGCTTTGATGATATTTTTGCAACAAAGGACAGCACGAAAGCATGAGCTGATTCGCAAAAAAGCCAACGGCGAAGGCAGCGACGAAGAGAAGAACACCAATGAGGAAGGTATGGAAAAGGACGATGAAGGATTCTGGAAACCATGGCTAGTTTCTTTAGCTGTAGACATGGCATCTAGAATTTCTCGACACATGCAAACAATGTCACCTTTAGAAAAAGATGAGTCTAGAAGAAGAGACTATCTATTAATCTACTACTTGCTTAAAGGTCCTTTGTATCTCAAGTTTACAAGGTAATGTGGAATGGCATGGAATTGATATTTTAAAGATGGTTTGCTTATTTCTGTATATGTAGAAATATCCTTGATGCTTTCTGCAATGCAACAGAGCATAGACCACTCATATCTATTGTAACTGCTGCCATCAACGACTATCGTCCATTCTGGGAAGATTCGTATTTTTATACATCTGGTTCTTGAGTGCAGTGCAAGTCGCAAAATTTATCCACAAAAAAAAAATTGGTCAAATTTGAAACCCAATTCATACACACCTGATGCTGATGTGGAGCTTACAGCAGTGTTTGTTCCTTTATTCTTTATTCTTTATAGTTTTTCTTGTGACCATAACATATACAATGAGAATGAAAATAAGGCTATAGATATATATAACAGTAGAGAGTGTGAGAGAGCATATTATGATATGAACTCTAATTCGGTATAAAAGCTAATACTAGATATAAAAGCTAATGATGTGAAACATTTTCTGCTTGAAAATATATGAATGACAGGGATGTTGTTATAATTTTTGGTTACTCGATGTTGACAATCCGGTGAAGTTCTGGTAGATCTAGAGGGGAGTTTCTTTTGCTTTAATTTATCGAACGAGCGAAGTACGAAAGTTGATTCCGTAACAGTCAGTCAGACCAAGTTCAAGTTTGTCTGTATTTGATTTTACATAATCAAGTACGGTATTCCAATATCGATGTTTCTGACACATTTGTAAATAACATGCATGGACCAGTCCCTACATTGGCCATTGCATTCCAAATGTGGTTTTGTAGTTCGATTTTCTTTAGTTGGTTCGCAATCAACTATGGATGCTTCGCAGTTTCACGCTTATATCTGTTTCGAATGAATAAAGCTGCCCTTCGGGGCCGCCTGTGTACATTGGCGCAGGGTGTCTTATGATCTCAAGCTGCGAAATCGGAACACCACACTGCTCTTACCAACAATCGACTTGTTGTTTGCCTGTCACTCTTACCCTATCTAGGCAGACTGCAAACATTTGGAGTTAGATCAAGCAGGAATTTTGACAATGTTGGTGTGTCCGCGGCCTTGGATGGTAGTAGGATATTCCGTATTCCCTTTGTGCTTTTTCCTTATCCGTTTATTTCTGGATTACACTTTGCTATTGTCGCGTTAAATAAGAGTTATAATATATTGGATAGCACGTAAAAAAATGAATAAAGCTCGACCAGTAAATATAATCCATCGACAGAAACAAAGGTATAAAATGAAAGATAAAATTCTACATCATGATAAATGGTGCAGAGAGTTCCAAGAAAATTTAGAAATTACTTAAGCCTTCTCATCAGCCTGTAAACTCTTACCAACGACTTGAACTGCAATCATAGTTTTTTACGTTGATTTTTCAATGCATCCTAATATATCTAATACTTGGTTATATAAATTGGTATCGAATTTCACGTTTGAATCCATGTATTAGGAATATCTCCATACAGAATTTTCTCATAACTCTTTATTCGATATATTTTTGACCAAGTGCTCATTGTCCCTACAGCGATAATGGTTTCTATCCGATTCAATGTTCGACTGACCATTGAAGAGGATCGTTGCCATTCACTCTTGTAGTCAGTTGAACGCACTGTCGTGCTATCGTCTTTTAATTTTAACATTTTATTTTATCATATTTCTTTATTCTCTTATCCCAGCTTTCCACCTTCTACTCTTGTGGTACGCGGATCAAAAAAAAATCCATGTATTCCTCGACGATAGTACTTCGTAGTCTATCCAAGTTTGTAACCCCAAAATGACTGGTTTGCTCATCACCGTATTCACCTTAGTTCGGGGGGGGGGGGAACTCGTTTTCTTTTAAAAATAGAACATCCGATAGGCATCTATGCAACTAAATGTTAATACCAGTCTTCTTTGTAACTAGGAGCATTTAAAATTACAGGATTTCGTGGAAATTGCCATCAACATAAGAACCTTGTCTTTTTTGCTTTAACTTCAACTGCCTTTTTATATTTATAGAATTGCTGTAATATACTAGAATCATCTTGCTCATCACAACTTTGTTCATTGAGAGTATCAACAATTTCTTCTTGGCTACTGCTGGCGCTTTCAGAATCAGTATCATTATGTTCATGACCCTCAGTTCTCTGTTAAACGTTATAAGTATGATATGTACGAATAGTTGCTATACAAGTTTGTATTAATTATAAATTGACAGATAGTATGTTTGCCGACTATAAAAACAAAGGGATACTATTCAATAATATAATAAATTCGTATAAAAAGGACTAGTTCTCTGTAATGCAAGTAAATATACACTAGAGAGAATGTATGTAAAATAATGTAAAGTTAAGTTTACAAGAGAAAAAGGTTGTTTATTATCAATGTTGACATATGCAAAGCATATGCAATCTGCAGTAAGATCGATCAATTACTATAGAAAGATGTATAACCAAAAATGTACACAACAGCTACTTGCACATATCAAGTACGTGTAAGTTTGATTATATTTTTGCACATTTTATGAGCTGACCCGATTTGAAACATACTTTTCTTTCGCTTGTAGAACGGAAGCAGCCAAACTTTCCCAGCCAGCTATAGTAATGGCAGTTGCAGCTTTTGCTTTCCAGGCTGATCTCAATCCTGGGCTTATTTTCTTTTTCCCGCTCACATTGGTAAAAGCTAATAATCTCATTTTGTTTTGTAAGTTTTTTTTTGCTCCTACTGCGCTTTCGAAATGGTTGATGTATGCCTTATAAGATTCATGTGAGCAGCACATAATTTTATCAAGCTGGGGTGTCTTTCAGCCTCAACATAATCTTCCAAACTAAAAACATACTAGAGCTCCTATTGCAAAGTTCGACCCAAAAAAGGCGATATACTTACCTGTTAGTACATCAGACATATTGGTGGTGGTATCAACAATAAACTTGGGCGTTTCCTGCGAAATGAGATAAAAAAGAATCATTATGTATTATCCAACGTAAAACTAGTTGGATTTTTTTTTAAAGGTTTTTATTATTTGCTCCACGTATATTACAGAGAGTTTGAGTGTAATCAAGCGGCGGGCGCAATCATCAATTATATAAAAAAAGAAGGATAAGATATGAAGAATAAAGTATAATATAGACAAGAACACAGCAAAATAAACACAATCCAGCGAGGAATAGAGTGTACAAATGCTTTGTTTGGTTTTGTAATTCCCATTCAAGTTTCGAATTTTTGAGAAGTCGGCGTTAAATCAAGTATATCTCATTTTGAAAAACTAATTAAAAATATATAGAGAGCTTTAGAAAGATATAAAAAAATATGTGCGTATGCAACAAAGCGTGAAATAAATGGTCATGTATTTTGATTTGAAATAAGAGCTCTTTCAACAGAGTAAATCATGTTGAAAGTCGGGCGAAATAGCTTGACATTTATTAAAATCAGCGCAAGGCACAAAATTTTTTTTTACCTTCCCACAGCTTCACAGTATTCTTCTTATATACATGAGCAGAAGGAATCCAACATTGTGTAGTGTGCGACTCCTCTGTTGTTACCATGTAAGCGGCTATTTCTGGGCCTTTCTTCTAATCATTACCTTATAACCCTTTTCTATTCACATTTTTATTTGTATAGACTCTGTTGAGAGAGCTTATATTTTAAACCGAAATCCATGAGCATTTATTTTATGTTTTGTTTCATACGCACATATTTTACTTATAGTTTTCTGAAGTGTTTAGTTAACGCCATCTTCTCGAAAATTAGCAAAGTGGAATAGAATTGAAAAAAACAAATAAAGCATCAGTTAACTCTATTCCTTCTTGGTTTATGCTTATTTTGCTTTATTTTCGTTATAATTTCTACTAATTATTACTTTTTTCTCCTAATACTCCAGACTCAATTATGAAATCAAAGTCAAGCGGAAAAAGCTTGGTGATATCCAATGCTAGCGCTGAGGGCAGTATAAATCTCGTTATAGTAAGGCCTTATTAACTTAGTTATTATGGAAGAGCATATTTTTTTGTTGTTTTGGGTTTGTGGCATTTATATCGGTGATAAAAGTGTTTCATTTTTTTAGGCTCTATCCATAGCCTTATTTTCATTTTCATCGCATATATTATAGTTGCAAGAAAAACTATAAAGAATAAGGGAACAAACACTGCTGTAAGCTCCACATCAGCATCAGCATCGGATCTTTGATTTGTATATTTGTTGCTCTGGAATCTCACCAATTTAATTTCATGATGTGCTTAATTTTTGTTCCAGGCGTATGTGAATTGGTTTTCGCAAATTTCACGAAAACTCTCGGTACATGTACAGATTGAGAGTGGAATGACTGTAATAGGAACTGCATTGAATTAGAATAAATGGCTTACGATCACACCTCAATACCATTAGTCATGCTCGAGTTGCTGATCTCTAAGCAGAATTGCCCTTTCGAGTCACGTTAAGCCAGCTTGGGAAAAACAAATTGCTGGCAGGCAATTCAATTTATGTAATGCCAAATATATAAAATATATGTATAAATACCACAACGGCAATAAACACTTGCACATTTCCTTTTGCCTTTAGTGACAATAACGATTTTAAAGAAAAAATGTCCCCTTTGCCTTATCCCATCACTTTGCCTACTTTGGCTGATTCTCAACTCACCCGTGTCGGTGTGAAATCTCCTGAAGACGTAGTTGTCGTTTCTGCTGTCAGAACTGCTCTTGCCAAAGGTCGCAAGGGTGGCTTCAAAGACGTCTTGGCTGACGGTATGTACACGCTACGATCAGTGCTATGCATGCGCTTGATTTACTGACCGCTTTGTAGAGCTTTTGGTCCATGTTTTTAAGGCTACCATTGCAAAGGCAGGTATTGATCCTGCCTTGGTCCAAGATATTACAGTAGGCAATGTCAGTGGGAAGGGCGGTCTCGCAACTCCATCCCGTATGGCTGCACTTGCTGCTGGTTTTCCTGAGACTACCTCTGTCAGCACCTTGAACCGCCAATGCTCCTCGGGCCTTCAAGCCTGTGTTCAGATAGCCTCTGCCATCCAATGTGGCCTCATTGATATTGGCATTGGCGCTGGTGTAGAGTCCATGAGTGCTGATTACTTTGGCCGTGTCATTCCTCTTTCTGAAAAGCTGTCAAAAGACCCCATTGTTAATGAATGTAAGATTCCTATGGGGTAAGTTATCTAGGAAATGTGATGAATAAGGGACAATATAGACTAATGCGCAATTGATAGTATTACCTCTGAAAACGTAGCTGCTGATTATGGCATCACTCGTGAAGAACAAGATAGTTTCTCTGCTGAATCACACAAAAAGGCCGCAGCAGCTCAGAAGGCCGGTCTATTCAGGGAGGAGATTGTTCCTTGTACTGTTACTACCCTCGGTAAGGACGGCAAGGAAAAGACGATTGTCGTTGATCAAGATGAGGGTATTCGTGCATCTTCCACCGTTGAAGGTCTTGGCAAGCTGAAGCCTGCTTTCACTCCTACCGGTAGCACTACTGCTGGCAATGCTTCTCAAATTTCTGATGGTGCCGCTGCTGTCTTGTTAATGAAGCGAAAGACTGCACAAAAGCTGAACTTGCCCATCCTGGGTAAATATATCACTTCTGCTTCTGTTGGTGTACCACCTCGTGTAATGGGCGTTGGCCCTGCTTATGCTATCCCTGTTGCTGTTGAGCGTGCCGGCTTGAAACTTTCTGAAGTTGATATCTATGAGATCAATGAAGCTTTTGCCTCTCAAGCACTTTATACCATTAAGGTCCTTGGCCTTCCAATGGAAAAAGTTAATCCTAAGGGCGGTGCTATTGCTATCGGACATCCTTTGGGTTGTACTGGTGCTCGTCAAGTTGCCACCTTGTATCCTGAATTGAAGCGTCAAAACAAGCGTATTGGTGTTACTAGTATGTGTATTGGCTCTGGTATGGGGATGGCTGCTGTTTGGGAAAGAGAGTAAAATTTACTCTATTCATACTCTATAATTTATAAAACTCTGTATCAACAAAATAAAAATGGCAATGTATATAGATATAATTTACAAAATGACAGTTTATCCCTGAATCTAAGTTTAAACCAATTATTTAATTATGTGTCTTTTCAAAAATCATAGCATATTCAAGCAAATGGGAATTTCTATTTTTATAACTTTACATCATCATTTTATGTTACATCTATTGAGTCAAGTCAGTATATCCAATATCAAGGAAAGAATATACAGTCGGGACTCTTTATAACGGACGGGTTGGTATACAAAACTGTGTTTGATATAGCGAGTTATCCGCTATTCAGAATTTGATACTCTACAGCACAGTGTCTGGAACCTGGAATCTACCAGAAGCTTATTATGAAGCTTAAATTTTGTTAATTAAATTACCTTCAACCTCAATCCTAACCTCTATTTTCCATGCCTAGCATTAGAATCACAAAAATAAGGAACTCTTGAACTGACATCAAGCATTACTATATGCAACAATGGTAATAGGGCTTCTCTGTCACTAGCAATTAGCGACTTGTGAATTATTCCTCTTCTGCTTTCAACTCGATGGGCCACACCTGTTTTATCATATTACTATGAAGAAAGGTACACTTGTGGTATCAAAAAACTTACTTTATAGAGCTGTGTCATGTACTAGAATTGATATTGACGTGATATCATCCCCAGACAAATATTTTTTTACAGCTTAAAAGCAAAAATTATAGCTTCGTATACCATTTCCGAGTGATTTTTATAATCAAAAGTGTCCTGAAAAGACCAGAAATAGTATCCATTGGCAAAAGAATAGATTATATATGATTTTGGTGCAATTTGAGCATGATTTTTTTTCGATGCAAAATCATGGATTTTTTTGATTTTTTCCTTGTATCCACACATCCAAAATCATTGATTATGCATTATTCTCGATTTTGACCCCAAAAATGAAACTTTTTACTATAGCATATATTAAAGGAAAATGATCGTAAAAGATCATTCCTTGATCTGAAAGACTAAAAATGCGCTCTGACTAAGCAAAATATTGACTTTTACCTCTTAATCTGCTTTTGAGATTTTCTCGACAGAATTTCTTCCATAAGCATACGAGATTCCTGAAAATGATACCAGCTTGTAGAGCGCCCAAAAACACATCTATAATCATTAACTGACAGCCGTGGTATACATAGTATCGGAAGATGATATCTTGCCTCAAAGGAGTAATTTTGTTTTCGAAATGTCCAAATAAAGTTTCTGAAAGAATTTTTGCTTCCTGATTTTGGACGCGTTTAATCTCCGCAATCGAAGAAAATAGTGGGTTTTTAAGAAAGCAATAGCTTTGAGAAGCCATAGCTTACCTAATTCAAGAGAAAAACATTTGCAACCTAATTCATTCAAATTTTGTGTCTCTTGGCTTTCTAATGATATTACTTGTATGTCTGTACCTAGTCTGAAGGTCCCACGCTCCGATTTTGTAAAATATTTTTCCGAAAACTCGCTACCTTCATCTGATATCAACTTGAAAAGTATAAAAACTTGCTCAAAACTATGCAAATGTATAATCAAAAGGTGCCTTATAGTCTGATATATTACTTCGAATTATTTGTTTTTGTGTTGAAATCGCTAAACATAATTTCCTTACAGTTTTTGTCTTCTTTCTGATAACACACTGAAGTTTGCGTGAACCAAAAAAAATTAAGCGCCTAAAATCTAAGTACCTGGCTTTGCAAAGACACACATTTTTGTAGAACCATTCTATATTATGGAAAATATGGCACAGGTTTGACTAGCTGCTCTACTGTACAACTGGATATAGAGAAACCAGCTCGGTTCTTGTCTGACAAGACCTTCTACACTAGCAGACGCCAGATCAACTGAAGGAATAAGAAAATGCCAGAGAAAAAGAAACAATCTGCCACCAGGATAATACATTTATTAATAAAACATTATCTGTATAAAAATTTATGAGATTCCAAGGATGTAAATGTGTTTATCTTCAACCTTGCTCTCCGTTCTTGAATTTAATTAAAGGTTTTTGATCCAAAGTCAACAGACACACTTACACCCAGAATCACAGATGTTTGTCAAGAGACAACCATAACTTTTTTTAAAGACTACCTTGAACTTCAAGATAGCTTATTTTAGGACATATTCTCTTTTTTATTCTTCACATTGGAAAAAAAACAAAGCAGCTTTTAAATAAAAGGTTTGTTACTAAAAATCTTAATATATATTATCACAATCAGCATAACCTTCTTCAGTTATCTGAAGGCAAACTTTTTCCTCACAAACGACGATAAAAAGACTTTAATAAGCGTTGCCTCCAGTGTAATAAATAATAAGCAGTAGTAGGGCATTAAATAATGATCTAATTAACAAATTAATAGCTTTTCACCTCTCAACAACGATGCTTCTTCACCTTTTTTTTTTGTTCCAGTTCCAAGCCGTCTTTGAGAGATATTCATCTCTTCCGCTGCAGCACGAATTGACATGTCTTTTTCGTTCACGAGATAGAAAAGGTATTCCATGTCTTCCTTTTTGTATTTACTTTGCGTTTTAAGGGTTGAGGCATCATTCTAAGCGGATTCCTCCATTTTCTTTTTTGCTACTTGTTTCCGTCTTTTCAACTTGTACAGTCGTTACTGTCTCAATTGACGCATATGAAAAACCAATCGGCGAATTTCATAAGTACAAAAATTATACAGAAAGCCCGCCAATTGAGACGGTAACAACTGTATTGTTTCTTGGAAGGTTATTGTGGTCCTCATCGTAATTGGCTACATTTCCAAAAAGGAAGTTAGGGCCATCAACTTCTATTTTGAAGCACTAAGGCTTTATCACCATTTTAGTTAAACATTTCACCTTTATCATCTTCAATTATGAATTTTAACAAACAAAAAAACAAAAAAACAAAATAGAAATAAATGCACCAAATTTCTTTTGTCAAGCGCCATTATTTTCCGGAAATAGTGTATTATTATTTTATTCTTGCAATTCTTGAATTTGCTTGATGAGAAATGCTTTTTCATCGTTAAACTGCTCATCGTCTGAAAACAAAGAAATTAGCCAACATGATAATATCTATTTTTCGTGATTTTTCTACCTTGTCTATCATTATGGAAGTTCCCCAGAAAATGAATGAGTTTTTCTTGATTTTTCAATAAGATATCAACAATTTGTTTAGTTTTGTGCGGGTTGGCGACAAATACTTTAAATACATGGAATGCTTCAAACTGAATGTTTTTACTCTTGTCTCGAAGCAAATTCATCATCAATTTTAAATTTTCTGCACTGCTAATGTAACGAGTCATGACACTGAAATTTGACCTGTCCAGCAAGATCTCACCCAACAGCTGCAATGGTGCCATTTTCAGTATATGTTTACAAGCACTTTTTGGTTAGACAAACTCACCTTTAATGATTGCCTTTTTGTAACGTAATTCTCTGATTGCAGTAGTTCCTTGTATTTCGAAAAGAACTAAAATAACAACAAAAAAGGGTTAGAAAAAAGAAAGGAGGCAAGGATTGTCTCGGGGAGACGATGGGGGGGGGGGTTTTTTTTTTGAACAATAGGAGCCATGTTTTACCTCATCATAGTGAGCGTCCAAGAAATCGGCTACCACTGCCTTGTGTTTTGTCAAAATCTCTTTGAACGAAGCAAATGCGTCAGACGCGATATCGAACGTACTCATTTCGACGAATTCAAAGAATTTATAGAATTTGAGGGAATACAACAAGATTTTGGCCAGAGCTTCGTGACGGATACACTCCCGTATAATCAAACCGCAATTCAACGCAACATCGGCTTTTTCATATCTGTGTGAGCATATATCGACAATAAATAAGCTGCTGGTATCATATTTTCAGCAAAGTAATATATTTACCCATTCAATAAATCAAAAAGGATTTCTTCTTTGGTACACAAATGTTCGACGGTAGGGAATCGAGATCCAATTTGTCGTTTCAATAAATTGTTGAAAATTTGAGCAACGTCTTTCTTTGCCTAATACGATGTCAATGCATACACAATTTACCACATCATCCTTTCTTGTACCTCAAATTGGAGTTTTTGAATATTAGAAACTAGTAGAGACAACAAATCTGCCTTGTAGATTTCAGTAGCTAATTGCGTAACAAGGTCTGGGTTTGGTTCATGATCTTTTTTTTTTTTTGAATGTGAGGGTTAAGTACGCGCACAGCACCAACATGATCGACTAGCTTACCATCTTCACCATAGAGAATATTCTTGATCAGTATCAAGTTTTTCGAAATTTCCTCTGTTGACTAATACAGTTTATTCGAGTCAGCAAAAAATAAACTATTTGCGTTTCTCCAACTCACTTTGCGTTTATCTGGGCCGTCCAATTTCAGGATAGAGTCGTTAACAAGTTTAACAAGGTCTTTTGGTGTTTTTTGCTTAGGCTTGAAGATATTGAAATTCATTTTCTTTGAGCAAAAACAAGGGGAATAACGAAAAAGAGAAAAGGGACAAAAAAGAAAAAACTACCACATAACAACAAACTACTACATCTCAGTACGAAAAAATTGGGCCGGATCATTGATTATCCAATGAGCAGGTGAACCAACCGATTGGGGCACTCTTTATTACCATTATATCAAACATCAATTCAAGCAGATGGCTTCTTTTTACCTTTCTTGGTAACAACAACCTTGAATTCATGGTCATCCTCGTCTTCGAGTCCTGCAGTGACAATGTCCAGTCTACCGGCAATGTCTGCCTTTCTGCGCTTCATGAATTCTTGAGCAAACCGCTTGCCGTCGATACGCAACGAGTTAGCATAAATAACATCTTCAATGATCTCGCTTGCGCTTGAATCGGCAGGGAACGATAGCAGCATGCTAAGGATTTCTTCCTGATTGACTCCAGAATTCAAATCTCTTAACGCCTTTCTACACCAGCGACGGAAGTCTTGGCTAGGCTCATTAGTACGAGCAGGTGTGGGTGCAGATCGGGTGGGGGGCTTGACTGGAGTCCACTGGGTTGGCTGAGGAGGGGGAGGAGGAGTAGCAGCAGCAGGTGCAGGAGCTGGAGAAGGCTTGCTTGCGCGAGCATTGGTCACAGTGGTCCAGGCACCACCAGCAGATGGAGTAGCAGCATAGGCTTTGGATGAAGAAGATGTGTTGGAGGTTGCATTAGCAGCAGCGATTGCAGCGGCAGTAGCAGCAGCCGCACTCTTTGTAGTCTTTGCGTTCTTCTTCTTCATGGCCAATTCTTCTTCCTGCTGGATCTCTCTCAATGTCTTTTTGGGACCTGTAGGTGCAGTCCAAGCAGCAGAGTTGCTAGCAGAGGGTGAGGCGCTTGGGGTGATGGAAGAATTAGATTTGCTGTTAGGCACAACGACGCCCCAAGATAAAGTGCTAGGAGTAGTATTAGCGAGCTGATCTTGCTGAGCTAAATACTGAGCCGCCGAAGCTTTCTTGGCTTCGGCTGCCTGTTTGGATTCTATTTCTTGGATTTCACGAAGCGAAAGAGGTTTATGAGAAGGTTGAGACCAAGTGCCAGGAACAGCAGAGTTCAAGACAGTGTTTGATGCTTTGCTAGTCATTTGTACAGATTGTTTGGCTTTAGCTTTCTTCAAATTAGCGATGCGAAGTTCTTCTTCCTGAATTTCACGCAAGGAAACAACAGGCTTAGCGACTGTTGCAGGAGTCATCGGCGCATTAGCTTTGGGAGAGGTCTCAGCCGTGGCAACAGCATTCTTTGCTTCAGCGGCAAGCTTAGCATCGGCAACAGCTTTGGCATCTGCACCTTTTTGTTGTTCAGCTAGTTGAATGTCGGCGAAAGATTCAACGATTGTTTTAGTCTTTACCGCTTTCTCGATTAGTCTTTTGGTAGGAGATGAGGGAGCATGAGGAGACTGAGCACCAGGAGCCTTGGATTGCAGTTCTTCAGAGACTTTATTAGGGATTGCCGTAGAAACAATATGGCCCCAAGGGCTTGAGGAAGCTTCGTTACCAGAAGCAGGCGAGTCCCAGCCATTAGATAAAATGCTTGATCTCATTACGGGTGACACATGGTTACTGTTAGTCACACTGATATTATTTTCCAATTGGCTATTCTTGAAGGTATTTTGAACAGGAGGCGATTGCCTTTGGATTGGTTGCAGCTGTTGATGTTGTTGAGTAGGTTGCTGCTGCTGCTGTTGTTGTTGTTGCTGTTGTTGTGACTGATCAGATAGTTGAGCAGGTTGCTGTTGAGCTGCAGGAGAGAACTGTTGCTGTTGTTGTTGTTGTTGGTCAGGTTGAAACTGCATTTGCTGGTATTGTTGTTGAAATTGCATGGATTGTTGCTGTTGCTTTTGTTGTAACATCAGGTTATACTGCTGGTGCTGATCTATAGGATCCATGATGGACCTTTGATAATCGAATAGTCCAGGCGAATTCATATTTGATCCAAACATTGGATTCAAACCAGGCTGTTGCTGGCTCAAAAACGGAGAAGCAAGGGAACTATTACCGAACAATTCAGGTGTAGTTGGATTTAACCAGGAAGGTGACATTTGAGGCTGGCCATCATTGATGTTGCTCCATCGATTATCTCTCAACAACGAGCTTCCAAAGTTGTTGCCGTAGGGGCTTTGATAGATCGAATTTGATGGAATCCCACCACCCAAGAAGTTGTCTGCAATACCTCCGCCTGGAGCTGTTGGAGCTACAGATACCCCACCAAAGGGCATGTATTTGGATTGCAAATCGGGGCCATTTTTAAATAGATTTGTACCTTTCTCAGCAGATCCAAACTTGTCCATAGCGGATAATCCAGTAGGAGCAAGAGGCACACGAGATGTCAAGAAAGGTTGATCATCATTGCCAACCTTCTGGGTCAAGACCATCAGCGGCTCAAAGGCTGTTTCATCATCCCGACGAAGCATCAAAGTAGGCGCAAAAAAACCAGCCTTGTACCAGTCCTGCATTTCATGAGCTTCAAAAGGGCCTTGCACTTGCCCAGAAGGATCACGATAGAACCACTTGATCTCTTCAGGTTTCCGAACATTAGGCAATGAAGACAAGCCACTTAAATCAGGAGCACCACCAGGGCTGGCAGTAATATCACTGCTAACACCGAAAAGCGCATCAGACTTGAACGCAGTAGTCTCATTGCCTAGTCCACCACCAAAGTTACCGCGACCAGAACCATCACTGAATGCCCAGCCTGGTTCCTTACCTTCATCATCCACTTTACTCAATGATAAATTCATGTCCTCGCTATGATCGCGTCTTCTCAACAAATCACTAGTGTCGCCACGCTTAATAGGCTGATCCTTTGCAAAGTAATCGTTGCGTCCTACTGCACAACATCTTTCAATTGACATATCTCCGAAATGCAAAAGAGATTGTTTACCTTTACGTTGACCCAATCTATTTGCACCGGACGGAACAGGGCCATTCTCAAAGGCAGGACTTTGCGTTGGACTAGAGTGCAAATCACTTCCGCCGCGATGTCTTTGAGACTTACGAGACGATGCTTCCGAATGAACAGGGCCTGAAAGGAGCTACGTGGGTGCAAGACAAACAGATCATGTCAACCAACATGTAGCATTTTATCATGTTTACAAACCTTTTTTTCAGTCTCTGTTAATTCTTCAAAAGCCAACGGAGCAGAGCAGCCTTGCATGGTCACGTATTCGTGTTGCTTGAAATCAGAAGGTAATGGTAAGGTAGGATTGTATAAACTAAGCATAAATTCCTTGGAATATTTGAATGGATTTTCTTGCTGATTTTGTGGTTGATGTTGGATATGACTATTGTTGTCATCAAAAGACATGAGGGAATCTAAGATATTGTTAGACGCGAAATCACTGCCGTTGATACTGCTGTGCTTGGACAAATTACCACGCATCCTGTTTTACACCTTAAGATTACATTGACAAAAAAAAGAAAAGATAGATGCACAAAGCTTACCATTCGGGTCCAAAGTTCATGTTTGTAGTCATTTTTCGATTTCGTAATACAAGTGAATTAAGATGTCAAAGGTTCAAGTTGTTTTTGATAGAGAGAACGTAAAGCTTTTTCTGGTTTGGTTTGAAAAGAAAAAAGACGAAGAAAAATATTTTTCTCAAGTTTTTCTATTGCAAGCCAGAAATACTCGCATCTGCCATGATTGGCTTAAAACCTCAATGTCAAATGTCATTTTGGTTGTTCACAGCTCAATTACATTTCATTGTTATCTACCTTTACGGTAGAAAAACTTGTATTTAACTGATCTAATAATACATATTTTATATTTAATTAACATTAGCAATAGTGGCAGAACAGAATGTATGTATAGAACACTTGTTATTGGACTATCACCAATGTACAATTGACTGTTAATTGCTATTGTTCACAACATGCACATCTGACAAGCAATATTCTCTATTTATGTTCTAATATACTAGACATTCAACAAGCTACATTGTGATGATATACCTGATTTAGTCTCTGATATATAAATCGACCTTTTCTTATTACTTTAGAATGGTTGTTCCTTGGCGAACATTGCCTTTTCAAATATTGTCTCTCATCTTAATCCGAGTAGCAAGCAAAGTCTAATATTGTTTTGTCATGATTTCGACCATCGCCAAGTATTGCAGTCAGTTCATTAGAAAGAACCCTTTATTAAATACGTCAATTTATCAAATCGTTGTACTCGTAAAACTTCAAATACCCTACCAAATATTATCGAAAAGCTGATTTGTTTACATCCCATAATATTACTTTGCATTACGGTACATGCACTCTTGAGACATACTAGCTTTACGTATAATTTGTATTATTATTCTGATGCATCTTGCTCAAAATTCATTATTCCGAGATATATTAATACATCTTGCAGCCTAGTTAAGCTAATAACAAGAATGAGAATGGGAAATCATTTTTATAGGTCTACAGCAGAAACATATATTCAGTATGCGTAATATATACATTTTTTCTCTTTTATACATCTGTTAATATGCACTGTGACGCCCTTACTTGTTCATACATGTTCATATGTGTATCCGTATGCATCAAGGCTGTATTGAAAATTATTAGCGTTTCTACATTTATACAGTTTATTGTGATTCAATCAAACATTTAAGAATTCAAGACATTCTTTCAGCTTCTTACTACATACCCCCAGCTCGAGTCTCCCGAATGCGCACAGGCCTCATCGTATTTAAGCAATGATAAAAGTCTGTTTGATAGCAGAGAACCCATTTGACATTCATGATTACATCAGCAAGATAACACTGATTTTTCTTAATCATGGCGTGATGCTTTACTAAAATGTATTTTAAGTCTCATTCCCATTGGAAAAAAAAAAGAAACAAGCTCTTGGCGTTAATATTCACATTTGTTAGGTTTTGGATCGTTGTTTCCCCTTTTTTGATGTGAGTTTCAATGAATAAAAAAATACTCTTGTGGAAAATCGTCAATTATAGTACTGGAAAACGGCCAAAGTCCTTATTGCCTTATGATGCTGTTGATTTCGACTAATTGAGCATTTGCTTTTAATAGCAGGTACCAGATTGTGTAGCACGATCTCTTCCTAGCCATTAAGGACCTTGGTTGTCTGCAAGAAGCTATACATGCTATAAGCCTTTGTTTCGGTCGAGGGCCACTGTTGAATCAGGTTCTAGATCTAGCAATACGCCAAAGATTGTGCACGTTAAGTTCATGTCTCCCAGTGATGAGCGATATTGTACATTACTGGAATCAAAGACATGGCCTATGATCAACAGACCTATTTTACGTTGTCTTGGCTGAAGTATTCAGATATTTTTAGCAACAATTCTGTCCGAAAATACTCTGACATATCATATTGTTTAAAAACGAACAATGGATGTGATACAAACAAGCAGGGTTCTCCTGTCAGCCATCCCACTATTTTATCGACCATGAAGCACAGAGAGTCAGAAATTGGCGATAGAAACTAAACTTGTATCAACATCTGGATGAAATTTTGCTGTATCATTACCATCGAAATCTACATCTTTGGAACTAATCTTACACCACAACTGATACCCCGCCTAAAATACCCGCATAAATAGAATACTGCAAGAATCAAAAAAGCTTAAATAGGTCAGGAGCTGATCAATCTTTCATTTTTAGACATTTCTTTCAATTAGACATTTCTTTTTTAAAAGCAACATGTACTTTCCTTCTCTTTTCTCTATTGCTCTTTTCGGAACCGTGGTTTCTGCCGCTAGTTTGAACAATTGCACATCTGGTACTACAACATTCTCTAATGGTCTTGGCCATTGGGCCGAAGAAAGAGGTTTATCTAATGGATGGAAAATTACCAATGAAGGCCTTGTCATGACTCTTGAAGCCCCCAAGCAGATTGTTAGAATGACAAATTCATCCGATAACAGTAATGTATAAAATAGACCCTACTGCAAAATTGATTTCACTGAATATCTTTTATGACTTGACAGACAATCCTTACAACAAGTACGAATCCCTTACGTCTCCCAATTTTGTCTATTCCACTCTGTTACACTATGGCACTGTGTCTTATATTGTCAAGGTTGCAGGAAAAGCTGGCACAGTTACAGCTGCTTCGCTGATGGCTCCTGGAGGCGATGAGATCGACTTTGAGATGCTTGGTGGTAAGTAGCTTTTACCGGATCGGCATACATATATGTTTGTTATTCTAACATGTCCATCGTGTACAGCCGAACATAATAAGGTGCAAACAAACTATTTCTATGGTGCCAACCCTATTTATGTGGTAAATTCTAGGGATACTGAAGTTGCCATAGATACTACTACTGGTTTCCATAACTATACTATTGATTGGTAAGATTTCATACAATACCTGTAAAAGCGGAAGCTAATTTGATGTGATTCAGGTCTCCGGAGAGGATCAATTTCATCCTTGATAATAAACTTATCCGAACTGCCAAAAATGTCAACGATTGCAATAAAGCAGGAGATTGTACCTATCCTACACATGCTACGTAAGTGCTTGTCCATGTTCATGCTTACATTAGCTGACGCATTTTACAGTGCTATTGAAATTGGACTTTGGGATGCAAGCACTGTCTCTGGTACTGCTCAATGGGCTAGGGGACCCATTGACTGGACCCCAGGAGAAACCATTAATGCCACAGTTAAATCCGTCACTGTCAAGTGTAACTCCAAGTATAACAACGTGAACTAATAACAACCTATAAATTAATATTGTTGCTTGTATTTTTCATTCTTTATTTATATATATAAATTTTTTATACTTATTATAGCAACTCTCCTTATTAGTCATATACTATATGCATTACAAAAGGAACCATTGTACACTATGCATTGTTTGCATGTTCATCGACCAAGTAGACCAAGGGATCGTCCTGATGAGCCCCCCTAGACTAATCAAATATCGTCTATTTGACATTAAAAATTAAATGTCGGCTGAAGCAGTTTTAGGATGATGATTGTGATGTTAATAGACGGATTCAAGTTGCGATTCTTAATATGATTAATGGCTATTTGCCTCATAGTTGGTTTGAGAAAAAAAAAAAAAAGGCTTTAAAGATGGCCGCTATGATATTTCTGCTGTTGCATAACAGTATCATTCCTTTATTTGTAATACTTTCGGCACAAATATAGTGTATAAATTATAATGCATTACATGTGTTGAAATAATCTACTCAACACAGATGCACAACTAGCATGATTACATTCAAGTACATGATGTGAATTTGATGTCTGCGGGATAATCACTGAATGGATAAACAAACATTTTTAAAGGCTAAACGCACAATTTCAGAAAAAATAAATAGAGAGTCTAAATGAAATGACACTGTATATCAGCATATATGGTACAACGCCATGTACCCATCATTTCATAAAATGGTGACAAATTGCTGATGATTGTAGCCGTGGTTGATTCCCGAGCGTTTTAGTTCGTGATACAATGACACCAACATAGTAATAGATCAATCTGTTTATGCCTCTTATTCTGTACAATGGCACCTTGAATAAAATGATATATAAATAAAGGGTCATTTTTCACAGATCTTTTCTCTATATATCTCACAATAATGGCTTCTTGTCGGTTATATATTATCTTTTTATTAAGCGTATTATGTGTTATCGCCCAAGGCTGGACACTAGCATCGACCTCAGAAGGCGACTCTTTTTTTGATGCCTTCGATTTCTTTACTGATAGTGATCCCACTCATGGCTTTGTTCAATATGTTGATAAAGCTACAGCTTCTAAACAAGGCTTGATTTATACTCAAAACAATCAAGCTATCATCAAAACTGATAATACCACAATAACAACCACAGGAAGGCAATCTGTACGCTTGGTCTCGACTGTTTCCTACAACACAGGTCTCTTTATCCTCGATTTGGAACATATGCCAACTGGTTGTGGTACCTGGCCAGCTTATTGGATGGTAGGCCCCAGTTGGCCAAACAGCGGCGAGATTGATGTATACTTCTTTAAATAGCACATATAAAACGCATAACTAAAAAATTTACAAATAGATCATTGAAGGTGTCAATACACAGGCTCAAAACCAAGTTACTCTACATACAAGCGCTGGTTGTACTATGAGAGGTGTAGGACGTACCCAATCATCCACTGTATTAACCAACAATTGTGATGTCAATGCTCCTGGACAAGGCTCCAATGCTGGATGTGGTGTGATATCGCCAGATAAGCAAACCTATGGTACTGGTTTCAATAGAAACAAAGGAGGTGTCTATGCTACTCAGTGGCTGAATGATGGTATTTTTGTCTGGTTCTTCCCTCGTAATTCCATTCCTAAAGATATTGCATCCAATACTCCCAACCCGAACAACTGGGGCTCGCCACTAGCAGCGTTTCCATTTGTTATGAGTAAATGTAATTCAAACAAATTTGCCAACTTGCAAATAGTTATCAACTTGACATTCTGTGGTGATTGGGCTGGATCTGTTTATCGTACATCGGGTTGTCCATCTGATTGCAATAATTACGTTGGCCAGACGCCTGGTGCTTTTACTGAAGCTTATTGGCGTATCAACTCACTCAAAGTCTATCATTGAATTATGAATGTATAAAATAAACTGAAACCAAAATTCATGCTGGAAAATATTTCCGGCATAATTTTTTTTTTCTTCTTCTATATAAAAAAAACCCTTATATATAAAGCTTTTTCTTCCCTTTTTTTCTTCCTTCAATCTATTATTTTTCAAATTTATGCAAAAAAAAGACACAATAGTAACCATGGCAGCCACTACTAGTGCCAATCATCATCAGTCACCCCCTTGCTTATCGAGTAATGATTGTGAAATCCCAAGTAAATTACGTATTAATATTCAAGTTTAGCTGGTCCAACTGATAAAGTCAAACGATGTAGAGACTCAGACGTAGATTCCAAAGAAACCTGTTTAAAATTTGGTAAGTAAAAGTTGATATGCTTATCTGGTGTATCTTCCATTTTATCTGGAGGTAGACATTTGAGGACCCTTATGGATAGATTTCTCTGTTTACTTCTTTCTAAAAGGAAACAAAGAAAAAAAGTGACGACTTTAAACAGACACTATATGATAAACTGATCTTATCCCCATTAGAACAATTAACTTGCGAATGCCTACCGCATTCACCACCACAGTCACCTTTGCGATCTGTCTCCAAAAGCAGAGATGGCATTCCTGAATTATCGACTCATGTTGACTTATCAGATACGCAAGAGAATCTACAAGATATCGAAAGAAAACCGAAAAGAAGGTCATCCGCAGAATTGAATCTCAAAAGCTTCAGCTTGATTCGAACGTTGGGGACTGGTTCGTTTGGCAGAGTGCATCTAGCGAAGTCAAACATGAATCAACGATTCTATGCAATCAAGGTGTTACGAAAGTCGGATATTGTGAAACTAAAGCAAGTAGAGCATACAAAGAATGAACGAGCAATTCTATCTAGTGTCAAATACACATTTATCGTGAATTTGTGGGGTACATTCCAAGATGATGCCAATCTGTATCTGATTATGGATTATGTACCAGGCGGGGAACTGTTCTCGTTCATGAGAAAGAGCATTGTAGGTTCTTTACCTCCATTTTGAATTGACAACCAACAATTTGTTTTTCACAGAGATTGCAAGAAGATGTTGCCAAGTTCTATGCCGCAGAAGTTTTACTAACAATTGCGTATCTTCATTCACAAAACGTAATATATCGGGACCTGAAGCCCGAGAACATCTTGTTGGATTCTGAAGGTCATATCAAAATCACTGATTTCGGTTTTGCAAAAGTAGTACCTGACATTACGTGGACATTGTGCGGTACTCCTGATTATTTAGGTACGTCGTATCGCTTTGTGATTACAATAGAATGAGACGGATATCAAGATGTTGTCTACATAGCACCCGAGATCATTCAGTCAAAAGGCTATGGTAAGCCTGTGGATTACTGGGCACTGGGTATTTTGATATATGAAATGCTGTCTGGGTAATTGCAGAACATAATTTTTAGACTGTTCTTGAAATAGCACTAACGTGAGTTCAACATCTTCCCACTTTTTTCCAGTGTCGCACCATTTTACGACGATAATCAATTTAAGCTATATGAAAAAATCGTTGCTTGTAATCCAGTTTATCCGACATACTTTAGTGAACAAATAATTGACCTATTGAAACACCTGCTAACTCCGGATCTCAGTAGTCGTTATGGTAACCTCAAAAATGGATGTCAAGATGTGATGCAGCACCCCTGGTTCCAGTCCATTGATTTTGATAAACTAGCAAAACGTCAGGTCAAAGCGGCGTATATTCCGAATGTAAATGGCGAAGGCGATACAAGTAATTTTGATGTATACGACGAAGATGTTATTCCTTACGGACGACCTGAACCCGATCCATATCGCAAGTATTTTACTGAGTTTTAAGCTCGTTTTGTTCAATCTACTATTATCATGACATCTTTGCTGTTCCCTGCTTTCTTCTTTGTAATCAAATCTTTTCTATATATATTCTTTTTTTTTTAGCGTAATTATACTCATTATAACTCAAATTGTTGTTTTTTCGTTATCTTTTTCGGTTTATACCTCCTAGATAAAATTGAATCATGTAAAATAAAACGTTACTAATTCTGCATGTAAAATTTGAATCAGTTCCATCAATTACAGATTGGTATTGGCCCATCATGACATCAGGATAAATAAAAAAGGAAATCAAATGTGGGTTAAGTTTGTTGAGAAACCCGTTGATTTTACCAAACAAGGTTTAGTAAATAAACTTTTAGATACAGAAAATTGCCATTACAGTTTGGGCATGCGACACAGCAGTTTTGATCAGTTGTACAAGAAGCTTATGCCGTGATCTTTTTGTATTTTTGACATTTATTTTTAGGAAGCGTATCACCATGGTAATCACACATTTGTTCTCATTGAAGAAGAAGTAAAAGCTGATCTGCGTTTGCAGAACTTTTTTTGATGAAACAGACTAAACAATGGCTCTAGTATGTCTCACCAAAGTGTTGTGGTTGCCAACCATGTGAAGGCGGTGTTTCATTGATTAGGAAGCAAATGTATATAAATAAGGGTCCTTTTTTCATCACACTGATCTCACTATCCATCTTTTTATCTTTTTTTTTGCCTGTAAATATGGATTCTCGTGAATTGAACCTGCCAAAGTATATGGTGTACTGTGGTCTGATTGCAGGTATTGGTGCTTTCTCTAATGGTTGGACCATCGGTTCCCCCAATGTCCCCGGTGATGTGACCCATAATTGCCCTACTGGAGATGCTCATACTGTAAATCCTGCCTTTCCTGATTGTTTGCCTATGGACACTGCTTTATGGTATATATTTTCGATCTTAATTTTTTTTTTTACCTTCGAAAAGCATATTCAATCATAATTTATGATAGGGGCTTTGCTGTATCTTCCTTTTGTGTTGGTGGTCTGATCGGTAGTGCTATTGGAGGTGCTATCCAGACCAGACTAGGTCGTAGATTAACAATTATTGTCAACAACGCTGGTTTTATTTCTGGAGCCATTCTGATCGGTTGCTCTGTACATACTGCCATGTTCATTATTGGTCGTATTCTATGTGGTTTATCTTGTGGTCTCGGCTCGCTTGTCATCCCGACTTATCTTGGTGAAATTTCTACTCGTAAAGGTAGAGGTTTGTTAGGGTTCTTTAACCAGTAAGTTGCATATACGGATTTGAAACAATTTTTTTCTTACATGTGTTTATTTCATTTTTAGGTTTTTCGTTGTAACCGGCATTCTTTTATCCTCAATCATTGGCTTGCCTACCTCCAATGTTCCACTTTGGCGTCTTAACTACGCCATCGTTGCTATTCCTTCCATCTTTCAGATCTTCATGATGGGAACCTGTGTTGAATCTCCTCGTTATTTGATCTCTATTGGTCGCATCGAAGATGCTCTTATTTCTCTTCAAAAGCTTCGTGGTTCTGCTGATGTTTCAGAAGAGTTCTTTGATATCGTTGCTGGACAAGTCGGTAAAAAGAAAGCTGCTCGACTTTTGAAAGAAAATTCCCATGAAAAGAGTGTCAAGAATGCTAACAGTAATGTGGATGAAGGTTTTGATAATGCTGATAGTAGCTCTCTTGAACGCAATGCTGATAGCCATAAGGAAGAGCCCAGCGCTCCGGGCGCAGGTATCAGTGGCAATGGTGACATTGAAAACGACGATAGTGATGAGCAACGTCCTCCCATGAATATTATCGAAATTTTTAGAGACCCTGTTATTCGCAAGATTGCTCTAATTGTTCTTTTCCACCACACTATCCAACAACTCTCTGGTATGAACGCTGTAATGTATTACTCGACGACTATCTTTGAACAAGCTGTGGATAAGCAAAACGCTCAATACATGGCGATCTATACCACTGTTGTCAACTTTGGCATGTCTATTATTGCCATGGGTTTTATCGATCGCTCCGGCCGCCGTCTTTTATTGCTTTTGTCTGAAATGGGTACATTTATCTTCTCCGTTCTTTTGGTCGTTGGTTACAGATACAACATTGGCAATCTCCTTGTCGCTTCTGTCTTTATTTATGTTGCTTCTTTTGCTATTGGCATTGGACCAGTTCCCTGGATGATTACCTCTGAAATGACCCCTATTTACGCTAGTTCTTCTGTCGGCGCAGTTGCTACTGCCATGAACTGGGCTATGAATTTCTTAATCGGTCAGGTCTTTCCAGTCATTTTTGCTGCCATCCAAGGTTGGTCTTTTCTCATTTTCGCCATCATTTGTCTCATTTCTGCTATTGTCACATTCTTCTTTTTGCCTGAGACTAAAAACAGAGCCATTGAGGATATTGTCGATGGCTTTAAGAAGAAGTAAATAGACTTTATTGTTTGTTTATATTGTAAATTAGTTTTCGTTATCCCCTCTCCTCTTTTCACTCTCTTTAGAAACAGTTGATATGTTATGTTATAATTCTATTTTTTTATCAGTGTAAATATTAATAAATCATTAAAATATATAGAATAAACCCTTTTAACCCATGCTTCGAAAGCGCCTATAACCCATATAATATAAACTACTGAGCTTCGCTGTCTTGCCAAAATTTCAAGGAAAATCAAGAATTCACCACAAATACACTGTTTAAGCTCTGAGAATACAATTTAAATTAAAAAAAGCTTATTGAAGACATACAAAGAATCTCATTGAAGAAGTAAGGATGCGCAATTTTGGCAGATAGTGATGGAAAATATCCTCCAACAAAGCATAATCTAGGCAATTTATGGCTTTGTATCGTTTGGCAGCTTTTGGAACTACACAGACACTTTCCATTATCGTTAGAAAAACTTTTTAATGCAAGTAAAAGGAAATCGAAAACTCAATGGAAGGGACATATCTTAAAGGAAACGAAAGCGGCATTTTTGAATGTTTGAATGGCAACCAAACACAACTTTGCGTGTAAGTATTAGGCGTACAAGTAATTTTTAATTTATTAAAAGAAGAAAAGAGTAATAGAACCTAGAAATCAGCATCTAAAGAAAAGTTGCGAACCTCCTTACTAGACATTACACCAGCACGTTGATAATCGGAAACGCGTTTCTCAAAGAAGTTGGTTTTTCCTTGAAGAGAGATCAACTCCATAAAATCAAACGGATTAGAGACATTGTAGTGCTTAGGGAAACCAAGTGATACCAGGAGACGATCGGCCACAAATCTAACGTATTGACACATCAACTTGTCATTCATACCAATCAAACGCACAGGAAGAGAATCATTAAAATAAGACTCCTCGATGTCAACAGCTTCAGTGATAATTTGAAGAACAGTTTCATGTGAAGGCTGATCAATCAAATGGTGAAACAAGAGGCAACCAAAATCAGCATGCAGACCTTCATCACGAGTAATAAATTCATTCGAAAGAGTCAAGCCAGGCATCAAACCACGCTTCTTCAGCCAAAAAATAGAGGCAAAAGAACCAGAAAAGAAGATACCCTCCACGGCAGCAAAAGCAACAATACGGACACCAAAAGATTGGTTTGATTCATTAGAAATCCACTTGAACGCCCAATTAGCTTTGTCCTTGATGACTGGGATGGTTTCAATAGCATTAAACAAGAATTCTTTTTCAACGGGATCCTTGATATAAGTATCGATCAAGAGTGAGTACATTTCAGAGTGAATGTTCTCAATCATGATTTGGAAACCATAGAAACACTTTGCTTCTGCTACTTTGACCTCATCACAGAAATTTTTTACCAAGTTTTCATTGACAATACCATCAGAAGTAGCAAAGAAGGCCAAAACTCGAGAAATAAAGAATCGTTCATCATCATTTAGCCTTTCTTCCCAGTCAATTAAGTCCTTTGATAGATCAACTTCCTCAACTGTCCAAAAAGAGGCTTCAGCCTTCTTGTAAAATTCCCAAATCTAAATTATGCATTCAAATATGTTGCATTATATATATAATTTTATTCTGTGCTACGTGTTCAGACATACCTCATGGAATTTTACTGGAAAAAGACAGAAACGTCTGCTATTTTCCTTCAGAATGATTTCCTCTCCTGACTTCAAATCAACCTTCATCTCTGCCAAACGTTTCAAGATGGTTGCTCTTAAACCTTTGGTGGCAAGTTCAGATTGAGAATCGAATACTGTCATATTTAGTTGAAAGAATCTGGGTGATATTTTAGCAAATCTGGTAATCCCTTTTGCTATACTTTTTATACGCTTTTTACAAGAACCGAGAATCCGCTTATTTGGAGAGGAGGCTGGATTTGGGAGTATCTAATGTCATGCCATTCAGAAAATCGTCCATCAAATTTAATATTTGCAACGGATTCAATTTTGGTTGCCATGGCAACCAAAATTTGCTGGCAGATAGGCACTGCAACCCATGGTACATTCAAATTCTTTTATAAGATGAAGATATATTCCTTGTTTTTAGTATCACGCGCTTATATGGTATACACATCAGTCCTGGTTTTCATAGTAGTAATATAAAATGTTGCAAATTGCGTAGTAATCTATACATAAGATAGTGGAATCGGTTGCTTAATTCAATGTTTCTCTTTTTTAACGTTGCAAGATTGATAATGAATGACAAACATTATTTCAAAGTTAAACTCATTGACTTTTTTGGTAAAAATTATAGACTCAATAACTACTCAACTTTGTCAATTGTCCATACAAAGCACTTAGCATCCCAATGACTTATTTTTCACAATTTTAATGGAATTTACACTGTCTCTGCCCGATTTAAGTATTTGGAACCGCACCCGGTAGGTTTCTCAGAACTTGCAATTACTATTCAATGTATTTTCGCTCAAAAAAATTAAAATGACAATTTGATATTAAAGTCGAAAAAAGTAAAATTTATTGATAGAATTAAATAAAATAAATATATGATAAAAAGTTTAGTAAAGAAAATATTAAAAGTCGGCATCAAGTGTGAAGCTTCGGTCCTCTGTTGCATTCATAACACCAGCACGTTGGTAATCAGAAACACGCTTTTCAAAGAAATTCGTCTTTCCTTGTAGGGAAATCAAATCCATGAAATCAAAGGGATTAGAAACATTATAGTGCTTGGGGAAACCAAGAGAAACCATCAGACGATCAGCGACAAATTCGACATATTGACACATCAATTCATCATTCATGCCAATCAGCCTGACAGGCAATGCTTCTTTGAAGAAGCTCTGCTCGATTTCGACGGCCTCAGTCAAAATCTGGAGAACAGTTTCATGGGAAGGTTGATTGATCATGTGGTGGAATAAGAGACAGCCGAAATCAGCATGAAGACCTTCGTCACGAGTAATGAACTCGTTGGAAAGAGTCAATCCAGGCATCAAACCACGTTTTTTGAGCCAGAAAATAGAGGCGAACGAGCCTGAAAAAAAGACGCCTTCAATAATAGCAAAAGCACAGATACGAACGGCAAAAGGCTGTTTTGACTCGTTGGCGATCCATTTAAAAGCCCAATCAGCCTTGGTCTTGATTTGAGGAATGTTCTCTATGGCATTGAACAGGAATTCTTTTTCAACGGGATCCTTGATGTAGGTATCGATCAAAAGAGAGTACATTTCAGAATGAATGTTCTCAATCATGATCTGAAAACCATAAAAGCATTTGGCCTCGCCAATCTTAACTTCATCGCAGAAGTTTGCTACTAAGTTTTCATTGACAATGCCATCCGAAGTAGCAAAGAAAGCTAATACACGGCCTATAAAGAACCGCTCATCCTTGTTTAGCTTTTCTTCCCAGTCAATTACATCCTTGGATAAATCAACCTCCTCTACTGTCCAGAAAGAAGCTTCCGCCTTTTTGTAAAATTCCCATATTTCATGGTATTTGAGAGGGAAAAGGCAGAATCGGCGAGGGTTTTCCTTGAGTATAATTTCTTCTCCAGGTTCGACGTCTACCTTCATTTCGGTCAAGCGTTTCAAGATGGTTTGTCTTAATCCTTGCGCAGCAAGTTCTGATTTGGCATCAAATACAGTCATTTTTTTTTTATCAAAGTTAGTTGTGAGAAAAGACTAAAAATTGCTCATGTTTGAATTTGAGCATTTATACATATTGGCGGTAGGTTTCATGCGTTAAATCCACGAAATAAATGATTGAATGCTAGAGATAAACCAATCAAGCAGTGAACGAAAAAGTATCCGCTCTAAAAAACACGCGGTTGATAACTGACATCCTTTGCAATTTTGCTCATTTAGCAGTTTTATGGGCAAATGCATTATTGAGATTCTGCAAATTTGTAATTGTCAGAGTAATTCACAGTTGCTGCTCATGCTGGGATTCCCTCTCGTATATAAAATTTAGTGACACAAATATGGGTTTTCAAGCTCAAATATGGATCGAAATGATCGAGATTCAAAGAGAAACTTAATTTTCGTTCTTTTTTTCCTGTTGGCGCGTGATTACATTAGCAAGAAAAAAAATGTCTGAAAACAAGTTTGTAGCGCAGTTCACAGTGACAGAAGCAGTTGCAGTACAGCAATTAAAAGATGCCTTACCCAATATTTTAACTGAAGCGTTTGGCACAAACGATGTGTATACCTTGTGGGGTGTACCGCTCGATAAGAGTTCCGATGATGAGCGCATCAAAGTAGTCTTGATAAAATTCTTAAGAGCGAGGTAAGAACAGCTGCCTCTTATGTAGCATTCTGTCTGACGAGGGCAATAGAGATATGGAGATACCTGCTGCCAAAGACATGCTGGTCAATCTGTTGAAATGGAGAAAAGAATTCGCAGCCGACACTGTACTTGACGAGACATTTGATACTAGTATATTTGATGATAGTGTTGGGTTCTTGTACAAAACAGATAAAGAAGGTCGACCTGTCACATACAACTTTTACGGTGGCCTTGATCAGGACAAAGTGTTTAAAAATGTCACTACATTTATTCGTTGGAGAGTTCAGCTGATGGAACAAGGTGTGAAGCAAGTTGATTTTGTTAATACAGACGCCATGGTCCAAGTACATGATTACCAAGGCGCATCTATCTGGGGCCGTACAGCAAATACCAAAGAAGCTACTAATTTGTTAATCAAATTGATGCAAGACAATTATCCTGAGTTTTTGTCGAGTAAGCTGTTTGTAAATGTGCCTAAATGGGGCTCCATGATTTTCAAATTGCTTCGCCCGTTATTGCCAGAGGCAACTTTAAAGAAATTTGTCATTTGCTCAAGGTAAAAGCACACAAGTTCATGATAAATGCGACTGACAGTTCATATATTCATTATGGTTAGTGATGAATTGAGCTCTACTTTACTTGCTCATATCAACAAGCAAGATTTACCACCTATTTACGCTAATGCCATCCACAAATAAAGCCTTTTTCCACTTTATTACTAATTCAAATCTAATATCTTTCCGTAATGACAAAGTCAGTCTTTTGCTTGCCTACAAGTTTCAAGAATTCAGGAGTGCAGCTCCACCAGTTCTCATCTAGTTAGGTGGTCAGTCAAATACACATGCCAATGTAATACGAAATAACATACCCATGCTGTCTTTTGGGTCACAACTGCACTTTTCTGCTGCAAGCCATCCAGGTTCACTAGGGCAATTCTTGAAGGGATTATGGAAATAACCCATATCGTAAAAGAAATGCACTTCTGATTTCTTCAACATCAAAGCAGCAGCAATACTGTGCACAGGAGCATCACCCCACCTTTCATAAAAGAATCCGCCAGCTTTATCCAAAAAATTAAAGTAATCCAAATAAGCCTGCGACCTCAGGAATGCCAAGGAAGCGATTTCAAAGTTACTCCAAAAGTGACATAGATTATACGTATTTCCACCATCATTGGTAACCCAACTCATCAAACTTTCGGAATCGTTGGCAGGTATAATGTGCTGAGGATATTTGGCCATGAATTGTTTAGTTGTCTCCCATAATGTTGGAATCGTATTTTCATATTCGTGCAAAGAAATGGCAAAACCGTATTTCAAATTCTTCTCTCTCATCACTTTAAACGGATCATAGTCGATATCACATGTAAATTTGACATCGGGTTCTACACGCCAATAATAATCAAATTGGTCCATTAAAGGGTGTCTGAAGAAGAACCCACTTTGAAACCTACCAAAACCACATTAGTACAGTTTTACAAGGTCGGCTTAAATCAGACATACCGGCACATGTGGCGATAGGACTCAAGACCACCGTAAATAACCTCTGCTGCTTGCATAGCGTCTCTCGATTCCTTTGCCTTTTGCTGATCTATCCACTCTGGATATTCCCACATTTCTTGCGCTAATTCACCGTAATAGGTCTTACCAGAGGCCAAACCCGTTGTCCATTCCTTGAATTTATCGTCAAATGGTTCATTGTTCAGAAAGACCCAAGGGTAGTTGAATTTTTTGTTGAATCTATCTTCCATCATTTGCATAGACTCTCGAAGACCATTCAAATCTGAATTGCGGGCTAATACAACAAAAGCAGCATTTTCTCGTTGACTGGAGTTTTTACCTTGGCTTTTGTAATCATATTTATAGGGAGGATACCTGTTTTGATTATTGTAATACCCGTAGTATATCATTAGCAGAACACAGAATGGTAGCAATATCAGTAGACCTATCCGTCCATATCTTGCAGTAATCATTTTTTGTAAAGAAAAGAAAAAAAGAAGAGAGAGAGAGAGAAAAACTAAAAATATCCATTCTCAATCTAATAAATTAGGGTCTCTTTTTACATTATCTCTACTGAAACGAATTAAAATTCAGATATGTATACATTAACGCATTAAGAGATGAATAGTAGATCTACTACCTGGAATAATATGTTACGGCGTTATCACTTTTTAACAAGGCCTGTCGAGACCAAAAGTGAGATTAACATCATATTTTTAGCTGCGTTAACACCTCATTGCCAAATTACAAGACACGATGTCCTAAAAAAGTACACTTTGGGCTTTGACATTTGGATCAGGGTCTTGGTGGTACGTCGATTACAAATTCTGGATGTCATAAATTTGTTAATCGGTACGACTAGAAGGTCACCAGCATCTTCTCTTTTCTTCAAGCAGTGCCACATTATCCCGGCGACGCCATGCGGGTTCAACAAAGGATGTCCCCATCGTAGGAGGCAATTGTGACATGGCTAGTAGAAGGTATAGTATTTTGAGCGTCGGTTGTCATTATTGAAGTAAGTCGAGCTTTAATAAGACAAGCAGATTCACAAAATTGTGTTAGTGGCTCACTGAAGAGAAGAAAGGCGGTGCTTTGGTGAGAGAGCAACAAGGATTTTCGATGGATGAGGAGCCGGAGGACATACACTCATTCCAAAAAGTGGCTAAACACACTAAACTGCTGGCAAGTTGTTGGTTTCAAAGGTTCAGAATACTCTAAGGTAAATTTGGCCCAGAGACGTAGTCTTTGAAATTTATTCAATAAACACAAGCAATAGAAAAAAAAAAAAAAAGTATGGCTTTACTCAGTAATATCTCAATTATAATAATATTTAAATAGATTTTCATCTGAAAGTCATTAAAGTGAGAAAACGACGGATTAATATATGTAATTTTTTGAGATAAAGTAATTTTTTTTAAAGCGTACGCTATCGAGAATAAGCAGGTGGTGGCAATTCTGCTGCTTCCGTTTGCTCGCCCGTGTAGGAAGGCAAATTCATCGCGTTGCAGCTGATAGCATCGTTGGGTATATCTTGCTGATGCACACAATGGCTAGTATTGCTACTGCTACTACTATCACTGGCTGTGCTAGAGTTATCGCTGTGTTGTTCGTATTCTGGTAATATGCCATGATCTGATGCAGAGGTTATTTCCAAAACATCATCCACAGTTACTCTGCCACTGACTTCTGACGCGACCGCTGCGATAGCTGCTCTAGATCCCATTCGCAATCTACTAATCTCAACATCTAAATTTTCATTCACCAAGCAACCATTTGTACGCAAATAAACTTCTAGTGTGATAATCTGATGATCAATCCATTCAATCAGTCTTTGTTCGTAGTGATACTTTGTGGTTGATAGCTGATTTTCAAAACCGTGCAGTCGAGGATTCACTTGTGTACGCAAAGTATATTCAATCTTGAGCCGATAGCCTCTATAGTTTGTCAGAATAAACACCACATTTGTTTCGCCCTTTTGAACGCTACTGATTGGTATGTTTGGCACATCATCACAAATAGCATGTGCTTCTTGCACCAATTGATAAGATTGCTGAGCTATTTTTTCAGCATTTTTAACAGGATCGCCCACAGTGGAAGATATGGCTACAGCTGATTTTCCAAAGATACTGTTGCTATGGTTATTGTTTTGACTAGCTACAATCGCTTGACGATCCATAAATGTAGATGCGCCAGGAAGTGATTTCATGGCAGTTTCAATGAGTTCTCTTGCTTGATATAGCTTTGTCTGTGCTAGCGTATATGTTTTTATACTCTGTTTAATATTAGGTATATCACTGGCTAATTGCTCCACATCCTTCTTTAAATGCTGCTCAAATATAAACGACGAGTCCTCAGGGTCAGGAATAATAACTTGGTCATATAATTGGTGCAGTTGGGCGCATAAATTGTCTAATTTCTGTTTTTCGCCATTCAAGTCGTCCATCACTACTTCTGCTTGATCAATCTGGGATTGTATTTGTTGAACAGCATTCTCATAAAACTTCACAGACTCTATAATGTTGCTAAAGGATTTGGGAGGGCTGTTGGTTTGATGGCCAAACAAAGAGCGTTTTGATGTTGAGCTACTATGATCCTTTTCCATCTGGTAGCTAACTCTATATAGTATTTCAAAAATATTAAAAATAAAAGAAAAAACATCAGAATCATGCCTTACAGCTCTTTCTCGGAAAACGTCTTTAAATGCATCTGTTTTTCCAGTTTCTTTTTCAAACCTTCGTAATACTTTGAGTGGGAGGGCAACGATTCTCTAACCCACTGCAGCTGAGTGATATCTTTGACCAGCTGAATATAGCGCGCTTGAATTTCAGCCATTTTCCAATTTGCGTATGAGTGTGTGTGAAGAAACAGACATAAAAAGGGAAAACTACGAAAAATCACTTCGAAACTCTTTATAATCAGAAAAAAACAGTTAACCCAATCAGGTTATCTTTTTTTTCCCTCCTTTTTGAATGTGTATTCTGAAATGTATAAATACCACAGCAGGGCGAAAAACTAAACATCTTGTCTTCCCTTGCTTTTCCAATGTTGCTATTGAAATCATTGATTTTTATTGCTTTATCCTACATTACTTTCGTTCAAAATGCAAACCTTCCTGAACATGCAGAATTGGGTCTCGATGCATTGAGTGTAACAAAAGATCGTGTCCATGATATAATTGAAAAAATACCGGCAATCCATCATAAATAATATGTTTTCTCGAGAAATAAAACTTTATATGATATTTTATCCGTATTTATAATCTATAGTCCTTTCTTTTCTCTTTTT
>MU619291.1:98703-128450 GCA_025201805.1 Parasitella parasitica
TTTTTAAACCAGGAATGGTTTCATGTAGTAGTATGCATTGCAAGCATATGATGATGCAAAAAGTAAACAGCTTTTTTCATGTTTTGCTTTGGATTGTTGCTAAAAAATCTGCAATATTATCTTTGGTTTCGCATAAATTAAAGGTTATATAGCTTTTTATATATCGACAGGGCTGGATGTATGCTAATGTATTCATTTTGATGTTGTTTGAATGTGAGCCGTGCTGCTTATGTGCCTTGGAAATAGAAATGATGGATAAAAGTGTGCACCAAAGATTGTGTAGCTTAATTAAATCAGATCTTCCTTGAACGAATGACCAAATCTATTGTATTGAGTGGTAATGTTATTCCATTCCTCAGCAGAAGAGCTATCAAGGATATCGTCAACAATACCAACTCAACCAGAGAATCCAGCGCACATGCGCTTTCTTTCTGCATCGACATTGACTTGGCTTTGTTAGAGCATCTCCAACGGAGATGCTAATTTTACAAAATTTCCAAAAGAAAATTGGTGAGGAGATGATACTTTCTTTTTTTTTGGACAATTTTATTCACTTGTAATGGTGTATAGGATAAACCGAATACCCATGGCGTATCAAAGAGTAATATCAATGACATACAATGCTTGCAATTATTCTTTTGATTCAGAACGCTGGAATGGTGAAAGACGATTGTCATTGTTTCTTGCTGCATGTAAAAATATGTTGAGGATGTTTTTTGCAGCCATTATATCGCGATTCCAAATAATATTATACAAGCGGTTTCTTGACACTGTAATACAGAATATACTCTTCGCTTTGCTGATCGTTGCACAACGTTTTCAACATTTCTTTTTTTGCAGTTGTTGCAGACTTGACTGGTGAGGTATTCGTCTACTATTTGGACTGTAACACCACGATTTTCTTTACATTTTTGAAGAGCTTTTATGATAGTCTTTGTAGGTCCAGATCTTTTGCCTCTCATGGTAGGTGAAAATCTTCCATCTCCATAGGCAATGATGGTTTTATTTGCCTTAACTGATCCATCAAGTGGTGGAGGGCGGGAGTAAGAATTGTTGTTTCTCGTTGTTGTCTTCACATTGGTGGACGCACCCGAACGATATTTGATGCTATCATGAGTAAACACCTTGACTATTTCGCTGAAGGCTTTTTGCTTCTTTCTATAACATCTAAACTTTAATTTTGAAGACCTATTCCATTTAGCTAACACATTTTTAAAATATGTACAAGAGTTTGCTACACTTACCAAAGGCCACTGTTATAAAATTCATACATTGTATCGTAGGATTGTATACGCTTTCTGCAAGCAATCAAGAATTTTGAAACTTCTCCGGTTTTTAATGAATCCAGTTCTGTTATCATTCTATGAGTGTTTGTGTGCTTCGCTTGATGAATCTTTCGAATGTGAGCTGCATCATTAAACCCACACAAGTGATAATACTCTTTTTGACTAAGTGATCCCACTCTACCAGCTTGGTCAACTATAGTAAAAACCGTGCTAATTCCAGGGTCTACCGCCTACACTTGGCACCCATTGTCAATATCTGTTTTCAGGTCAGGTGGCTTTACGGGAAGAGAGTCTTTCTTCTTTTTTGCTGTAATTCTAGAGAAGAGAAAAGACACTGAATAACCATCCGTGTAGATAACATTCCTAATATAACTTGATAAGTTCTAAGGCATTACTAAATTAAAACTATATGAACTCACTTAAAGATCTTCTTTCCATTGTAGAGCTTATCTTTGGTTTTAAATCCAATTTTAGAAAAATCAAAAAGTTTCAAACAGTTGCTCTACATTTTTAGTTCCTGTAGTAACTAAATCTTGTGCTCTTGATTAGAACTGGCTTCATAACGTCCATGATCCAAGTCCGTTAAATCGCATTCATCGATAAAGAAACTCACTTCTTCTCCAAGTCTAAATAAATAGCAATCCTTCTATTCAAAACATGCTCTTACTACCTACGTGCATCAATAAAATCTGCTGAGAACTGAAAAATAGTTTGTGTCTAATCAAAGAATCGATTGCTCAGTAATTATGCCAAGATGTCCGAAAGTCCAGCTTGCTGCAAAATAAAAACATATCTATCATCTTTATTTGCTTGGAATGGTTTGAAGCAAGCATTTTTATCTAGTTTTTCCTGTTTCTCCTCAATACTCAATTTGTCAAACCTCATGCCTCCTTTATCAAGCAATAAAAAATCGATCGTGATAGCTTACGGCACAATTGCTTTATACAAAAGTAGCAGAATATTTTTACTATACAGCGTTTCGTACATTTTGAGTCTCTATCCAAACTAATCGACAATGGTAACTGTTGATTGAAACGAACTTCAGCCATCATATTGAGTGAACTTCTTTAAGCAAAAAAGTCACAAAAATTTTTTCGTATATCATACATTTGAAAGGATGTACTTCATTGCTCTCTCTCTCTTTCATATACTGTCTATTTTTGACCATGAAGTACCTCGCCTCATACCTTCTTCTCGTTGCTGGTGGTAAGACTGCCCCTACCGCTGCTGATGTCAAGGCTCTCATGGCCTCCGTTGGTGTGGAAGCCGAGGAGGAACGTTTGAATTCTTTGATCTCTGCCCTTGAGGGTAAGAACGTTGATGAGGTATGCATCTTGTTTTGATAATATGAAAAGGTACCAACATCTAGTATTCTATAGCTCACTGCTGAAGGTTTGGAGAAAATGGCATCCGTCCCTACTGGTGGTGCTGCCGCTGCTAGTGGTGGTGCTGCCGCCGCTTCTTCTGATGCTCCTGCTGCCGAACAAGCCGCCGAAGAGAAGGAAGAATCTGACGATGTAAGTTAACATTTAAAGCATCGCTTATGTGCAATTATAATAATACAAATTAAACAGGATATGGGTTTCGGTCTTTTCGATTAAACAATTTAATTTAAACATTGATTAATCACAAATAAATCGTCTGTCTTCTAAGTCCTTGCCGCAGAAAACGATAGCAAATGCAATATACTACATTTGGAAGTGATGAAGGCGCACGATCACTCTGAATTTTCATTAGCTCATTAAAAAGAAGTGGTCCCCGATCATTCGCAACCTCAAACGTATGAATATCATCTTATTTAAGAAAAGATCATGCAATGAAATCGGCCATCAGATTCATGCTTCAGAAGCTTAACATTGCTGTGTATTTTGTCAAACCCCAGAATATCTGGAGAAAAAAAAAGAATAATTTACAATAGCAATGATGGCCATGGCTGTCTGCAGTTTGGCTTTTTGGACAATCACCAAATATTATATGCAGTTCTGCTTTAGTTCCAGTTGTCGGTAATCTGAGGAAAATAAATCTATATAGTAACGGTATATCAAGCTAAATTCCGAAAGAAGAAACAGATGATTTTGGTTACTTTCTATAAACAATTTATAAGTGGGAATGTCACTTACCCAATAGTATTAAAAGGTCAAAGTCAAAGATGCAGCGCTCGATTAATATTAAGTTATATCCACGTTTTATATTTCTTTACTAACCTTCAAAGAGTATTGCCTCCATCGAAAGGCGAGCCCAGTATCTGTTTTCTGTACAAAAAAGATAGGGCTAAATTGTTGAATTGTATGCGCTTGGCAGTGGTGGGGTTTGGGTCGAAGCAGGGAAAAGTTACTCCAAACAAAAGGCAACCAAGACCAGCAAGACCAATTGCAAGTGCTGAGACTTGGTCGCGGCACATTGTCTTGAAGGCATTGGGGCATTCTGAATTCAAGCAAAGAAATGAACCGGCTGTTCGCTGCATTTTGCCATTGAGAGCAGCCACAGGATGAGAAAGCTTGTGGAAGGAAATAAAATATTTTTATTTCTAAAAATATTTTTTTTAGTCATGATACTGTGTAACATGATTCGAGACTTAGATAACTTGAAAGAGCTATAGATTAATTTGGATGACCCGAAGTATATGAATCTTCATGTATAAATCCGTAGAAGGTTTCTTGAAAGACATACACTCTACTTGTGTTCTGTAACAGGAGTTAACAAAAACTACTACTAAATAAGTTACGAGTTACGAATTACGATCTTTTTTTTAAAAATTGTTTTACTGATTGCTCCGTGTATTTAGATCCCCAGGGAATTATCAAGAGGCGGGCGCAATTGCGAATTTATGGTCTATTGAAGTCAGTAAAGAGTTTATACATAAAAATGGCTGGTCATGTATTGAGTTACAACCACAAATAAAGGCAAGCGCTTATCAAGTAGTATGTAAAAGAGAGCATAATCATTCATCATATATCTTGATGAACTGACATTAGCATTTGCATTTGCATCAAGTAGTAATTTAAAAATGGATATCTTGCAAAAGAATGAGTCATAAAGGAGAGCCCCCATTAAATTAACAAGGAAAACAGAGAATGATTATTATGTTGATTAACATGTATAAGTTTCATCTATGCAGGACTTAATGTTTAGTCAGTAAGAAAGATTGGACATAGTACCTCATGAAACTACAACTACCTTGAATATTTTTACCATAGCAGAGTAAACGTTAATAACCAACACATTTGGTGTCTAATGAGCTAATGATTATGTTTAGAAAAGCATAGTAAAGAACAAGATACTATCCTTTTAAAGTTCTCAGAGTCTTCGAATAGACGCATATTTGTTGTACCTCGATGGCCATGAATTTTATAGAAGGTGAAGACTCTCTGATTTGCAATGCTTTGTAAAAAGCAGCTCTGATATATTTATCGTAGCCTATCTAACAAAGAAAGAGACAAAAATAATAAAAATTTCGATGTGAACATTGCATATTGATGACTAGATTTGGCATCTCAATTTGTAAATAATAAATAAACAGTTATTTGATAAACTTGCCCTCTTGTCTGTTTTGACTCAATTGAAATTTGTTGTGGTTGATCGTATATATACACTTCTGGTATAACTTTGATGTAATATTTTTTTTATATTGAAAAGGTACCATAAAGGTTATTGTGCCAGCAAATATTGATTTCATATACAAGGTCTCATTCTGGTGTTTTTATTTGAGGCAAAGCAAGGGTAATCTAGATATACACTCACAAGATTTTGAAATAGTAAAATCTTCTTGTATAATGCAACTTATGTGGAAACTTACTCAAAGGATGTATACGTTAATAAAATTGTAATTCTTTGGCAGTTTTATTTAACATCAACATTTTAAATAATAAATTTATACACGCATAATTTCGGCCATCCTTTTGATTCATGTGTCTCATTTGACGCTTTTCTGTCTAAAATTGTATGCATGTTGGATGTAGGACATTTGACGTATGTACTCCGGAAATCACAAAATCTAGTAAGTTCTGTGCCCAAATTTACATAATACCATTCACCAGCTATTTGAATCAGAAGACTGTGTCGTTTAGCAACATACATGGGTGGTTTTCAATCAATTTATCTTGCAAACGATTTTTAAACATGATTATGTGTGAACGCTTGATTTGCTAACTTGAAACAGCTCGTTTTCTGAAGCTATATACTTTCATGCACGTTCGAGTTTAATCTGCAATAGAGCCAATACTACATACCACTTGCCTACATCAAATTTATGCTTCTGTTTCCGTAAAAACTATGAATCTTAAAATCGAGCAAATTTGTTTTCAAATTCTACTTCAACTACCACTAAAAAGATTGAACAAAGCTTCCGAGATACGAAACATTAACACTCGTGCAGAACACTTGAAAATACACGAATAACAAGAATTCCTAATGCTTCACATATATAATTAGTAGCTCGAAATATGTGTAGAATGCAACGCGTAGTAATCGCTTCAAATGGGCAATGTTATTATTTTCATATTAACACATGCAATCAGGACTAAATTCTAGATGCCGATCTTCATTTTAACCCCATCTTTGTTCATTGATGAGCAGCTTTTAGTACTACACTCGTGAGAGTTAGGTTATTTTTGGAAAAAGAGGCATTTATTCTATACAGCTAGAGAAAACTATATGCTGCATCATGTATAAATAACAAAAAGTTGAACACTTGTCGCAGTATATAAATAATCTAATCTTATCTACATGTTTGTGTTTTTAGACAATTTCGGCATCTATCCATGGGGATAATGGATTCAAGGGGAAGAGTTTGGTTCCTGTTCCATGGACCATTACATAAATCGAGCGGGAAACCGGAGGTAAATCAGGAATTTTGTTACCCCACATTTTTAATTTGGATGAGGCTATTGGGCTACTGGGATATTTGTAATATTCTTAGTCAGTTCAACTGCATGGAGAAATGGGTAAACGCTCAATTTTTGATTGTGGGTAAAAAAAAAAAAAAAAATTATTCGTTTTGTTACATTTACATTTGGATGTTTCCAATATAGTTGTCTAGCCCCTTTCCATTTGGCTGAAAACTAGTTTTCGATAATTTCATATACTACTTGATTTCTATAATAATTATATGGAATAAATCTTTATTAAAGAAACCTAAATAGAAGCATGTCATGAATGACTTCCCAACATTTATTTTTTCGAAAATGAATTGAAATAAGGTTCAAGGGCAGAGCTACCATATCCCATATAGGATTTATTTTTCTCACGATCTAACCAATAAAAGTTGCGCCATTTGCGTTTTAGCCATCATAATAGGTAAAGACCTGAGTCATAGAATATGGAACATGACAACAAAATAGAACGCTTGCAGGGGCTCGCTTCTTTAAGCTGTGCCCGTACATTATGCTACTAAACAAACTAAAAATAAAAATCGTATATATATAGCTGGGTAGTTTTCGTCTTTTTCTATTATTAAATTTTAAAATTCAACAAAAAATGAAGGATAATACTACTATTCTAGATAATGAAAGCGGTTATACCGCTAATGTCTATGCTGAAAAGGACAAGCAAATGCTCGAAGTTAGAGATAACTTGGAGAAACTTGGTTTTCTCCCCAAGGAATTGGTCGAGAATGAGGTGACATGGTTTTACAAGTAAGGGTTACCATGACAACACCATGTTGATTTTGAATCCAGGTTACTAACATTGACTTTTATCCATAGTAACCTCAATATTGACGACTATTACTTTACTTTGGAAAGTGTTGATACTATCTCTAATCATATCATGTCCTTGTACGGTGCCAAAATCTTGGCTTATACCAAGAATGAAAACGTCTTGGACATCAATTTGCAAAAAGAAACCGAAGATTCTGCTGTTTATATCCATTCTTCTGAACCTGGTGTGTCTCAAATCTATGGTCCTCAACATGAAAGAGCTATTGATGACAAATTTTTGGACAAGTCTACTCCCTCTGAAGCCTACCGCGTTGAATCTTATCGTTCAAGCTCCAATGGAGACGGTGTAACTTCACAACTTCGTAGTTACTTTGTTACCAAGTGTGAATTTGGAAATGACTCTCCTACTCCTGAACAAGAAACTGACATCAAGCAAGTCGCTGATAAGAACTTCTTATTTAAGGCTACTGATTTTACTCTGAAACTCTATGAAGATGTCATGCAAAATGTGCTCCAACGTACCGGTCCTGTCATTGAAATGTGCGAAGTCAAAGGTTCTCGTGAGCGCCGTCTTATTATTGGTTATCGCCAAAGAAGCACCAAAGGTTTTTTTTCTGCTGTTAGTGATTTATACCATTACTATGATTTGTATACTACTCGTAAATATGTTGGTAAGTCATTGTGTTTAGACTGAGAAAATAAGAGTAGTGAACTTATTTCCATTCGAAAATAGAGCAATTCTCCAATGGTGTCACCATCATTGGTTTATACTTGCATCCCGTTCCTCAATCAAAGGCTGCTCCCATCGAAAACTCTATTTACCAAGTTATGAAGGAAGCTTCTCTTTTATACTGTCTCCCAAAAACTCCTTTGCAAGAAGATTTCAAAGCCAGTAAACTCTCTGTTCAAGAAATGGTGTACGGCTACGTTGGTTGGATCTTTGCACAGCACTTTTTGAATCGTTTGGGTAAAGAGTATTTGAGTTTAACCTCTATTTTGGATCGTGCCAATCCTGTGCATGAAGAAGTTTTGAGCAAGTTGAAGAAGCGACTTCGTCAGGATACTTTCACTCGTGAATATATCCTTGATATCATGAAGAGATACCCCGAACTGCTCAAAGTTTTGTACGCAAATTTTGCCACCACACATTACGTCAATCAACGCGAAGCTTCTTTGCAACCTACCATATCCTTCCAACGTTTAACCAATATGGAAATACTGTCTGTTGATGATATTAGCAAGCGTATCAAGGCCGTTACTAGCAATGCGCATGAGCAATTGGTCTTTGAATCCTTCTTAACTTTCAACAAGCATGTCCTCAAGACCAATTTCTATCAAACTACGAAGGTAGCTCTTTCTTTCCGTATGGATCCTAGCTTCTTGCCCGAAATCGAGTACCCTACTACTCCCTATGGTTTGTTCCTGGTTGTCGGTTCTGAATTCCGTGGCTTCCACATTCGTTTCAGTGATGTTGCTCGTGGTGGTATCCGTATGATTCGTTCTCGTAACAGAGAAGCTTATTCTATAAATTTGCGTACCCTGTTTGATGAAAATTATAACTTGGCCAACACGCAACATCGTAAGAATAAGGATATCCCTGAAGGTGGCTCGAAGGGTACTATTTTATTGGATGTGGATCAACAAGATAAGCCTTTGGTTGCATTCGAAAAGTATGTCGATGCCATGCTTGATTTATTGATCGCTGGTGAAACTATTGGCATCAAAGACAAGTTGGTCGATCTTACTAAAAAGCC
The DNA here is from genome assembly GCA_025201805.1 of Parasitella parasitica. NCBI lineage: Eukaryota > Fungi > Mucoromycota > Mucoromycetes > Mucorales > Mucoraceae > Parasitella > Parasitella parasitica. The sequence continues at coordinate 107,401 of MU619291.1, forward strand.
GGAAATTCTCTTCTTTGGTCCTGATGAAGGTACTGCTGAATATATGGATTGGGCTTCTCAACATGCCCGTAGACGTGGCGCCAGTTTCTGGAAGGCTTTCACCACTGGTAAGAGCCAATGTCTTGGTGGTATTCCTCACGATTTATATGGTATGACCACTCGCTCTGTTCATCAATATGCTCTGGGCATTTATCGTAAGTTGAACTTGAAGGAAGAAGAGATCACCAAGGTTCAAACTGGTGGTCCTGATGGTGATTTGGGTTCAAATGAAATCAAGATTTCCAAGGATAATACTATTGCTGTTGTCGATGGCTCTGGTGTTCTCTATGATCCCGTTGGTATAAATCGCGCTGAATTGAACCGTTTGGCTCAGAAGCGTGTCATGATCAACAACTTTGACACCACCAAGCTTTCTCCTCAAGGTTTCCGTGTGCTTGTTGATGAAGAAAACGTCAACCTGCCTGATGGTTCTGTTGTCGAAAACGGCCTCAGCTTCCGTAATACTTTCCATACCAACAGCTTTGCTCGTTCTCTTATTCTCGTTCCTTGCGGTGGGCGCCCAGAGTCCATTGGTTTAGATAATGTTAACAAGGTGATTGAAAATGGCCTGTACAAATACATCGTTGAAGGTGCCAACTTGTTCATCACTCAAGAAGCCCGTCTTCGTCTTGAAAACGCGGGTGTCATCCTCTTCAAGGATGCTTCTGCGAATAAGGGTGGTGTTACCTCGTCTTCTTTGGAAGTTTTGGCTGCTCTCGCTTTCGATGATGCCGGTTTTGAAGAACACATGTGCATCAAGAATGGTGTTACCCCTGCTTTCTACGAGGCCTATGTCAAGGAAGTTCAAACCATCATTGAGCGTAATGCTAATCTTGAGTTTGAAGGTCTTTGGGAAGCAAACCAGAAGACTCGCACCCCTATCTCTATTCTGTCTGATGAGTTATCAATTGCTATTGTCAAGTTATCTGAGCAGCTTCAAACTACTGGTCTCTGGGATAACGAGAGCTTGAGAAACACTGTGCTGAAACAAGCATTCCCTCAAAGTTTGTTGGAGAAGTTGGGTATGGAAACCTTAATGAAGAGAGTGCCTGAAAGTTATGTCAAGGCTATCTTTGGCGCTACTCTTGCTTCTCAATTCGTTTATAAGTACGGTGCTCATCCTGATAACTTTGCCTTCTTTGAATTCATGCGTCAAAACTACTAGATATCTCTTTGCTTTCATCTACTATTTCACTTGTATTATAATATTCAATCGATCAATCAAATAAATTTATTCAAATAAATTTTATAGTTTATCCATAGATACTTGTACTTGATTCTTGATATCTTTCCAAGAAGCGGCGTTCTATCAATATGTTGGCCATGCATTTTCCTCCAAAAAAATAAATAAATTAATAAAACTTACCTGCTCACAATATACAAGATGTATTTTGGCAAATGCAATCAACATTTGCCTTAGCTCAGTCTCCTTTTGTAGTTGCAGTCTGTCAAGGTCCTGCTGTATCTGAACAGACATGTCTTTTAGGTCCTGCCTGGAATTAATTCTCGCTTGATCCAACTAATAGATAATAATGGATTAACTGCTATTATGTCGAAACGTATACAGAACATACCAAATCAATAGCCTCCCTCAACTTGCTAATTTGATTCCGTCTTGTTTGCCCTGGGTCTGCGTCCATCATACCCTGGATTGTATCACTTACAGCCGAGAACAATTTCCTTGGAGAAGACCATCTTTTGGTCTGGTTTTTCGAAGCGCGCAGCACAGATGCGCTTGCATTAATTGGGTAATTGATAGTTGAATTATTTTGCTCAGAATCATCCACCTTAATAATAGCTGAAAATCCATCCTCAATAGATTCGGTATCTATATTATCATCTTGCTGATCAAACTGATTAGTGCTATGGTCAATGTTGGGTGCTTTTATTGGGTGTTGTACAGTGTTCTCTTGCTTCAGATCCAATTTTGATGATTCGTCTTCAGTTTTAGCGAGGTTGCGCAGCTGGATTTTCTTGTGGTCAATGGCTTCCTCTATCAACTCTAGTTGCGCTTCCTTCATACGTCTATAGCGTAGCACTTGTTTAGCTATATATACATACTGAGTATATTCCTGCACATGTTCCGCAAACTCCATTTCAAGTGATTGAACCATTGTCCTCGTTGAATGGCTAGTCCCATCAACCGTTTGTCCCATCCTTTCGAGGGAGGTTGCGAGCGTCCCTGTCTCGTTTAGACTGAGCGCATTATAAGCTGATCCCAACTCGGCATAGTCATCTGACAAGTCTATTTTACTAATTGTTTTAGCATATACGCCCATATTACGTAGTTTTTTAGTCTTGTAAAACTTACCCCCAAGACGTCCAAGTATGCGTTTTTGTGATTTCTCAAACTGAAAGGTATATTGCTGAGCTTTCTTATCTACTTTCTGCTCAGACTCTTCGAAATCTTTATCAGGGTACTTGAGTGTGTATGATGAGGAGGGTATTGGTATAATGCTGGTAGATGTAGGCAGATTACTGGTAATGGACGTTTTGAAGCTACTGCTTTCACTGGCTGACAGTAATGGATCTTTTGGCAAGTCGGATAAGGGACTTGACTGGCGAATTTCAGTCCAAGTTGTGTCTCCATCGAGGAAACGATGAAAGATATGCTCTTTCATCAAGATTGGATGCTTCGCCAATCTTTGGAGAAACCTTTGGAGCATTCGTTTTCTCTTTTCTATAGTAGCATAGTCATCCTTTGTATTGGCGTAATTTACTGCGCAAAAGCAGTTACAGGTGAATGTCAAATCGTTGAACCCAAAACTCACAACCTACCAAGCGAATGTTTTTCTGGTATAGGTGGTATAAGCAATGCTGGATATAGCTTAACAAGAGATCTTCGAAATGATTCAAATTCGCTATATCTTCTCTTTGCTCGTTTGTTCTATACAGGTATTCTCAATAAGTATATGCATCCTCAACTCGAATTTTTCCCAGGCAAATAGTATTGTTACCTCTGCTATTTCAATGGTGTAAACAACAAATGTATTTTTGTTTCCTTCTATTTGCTTGTTTTCAGCTTCTATTATCTTGATTTTATTGGCTAAATTTATTAAACATTGGCAAGGTGTAGGTGTATACATATTAAATGTGGAAAAGGGAAAGGGAAAGAAAAAAGAAAAGGAAAAAAGAAAGGATAGGGTCACTCATACAAACAAGCTTTGTAGTATTTATGCAGTAGTACGGTACTTGGGCTGCTGCCAATAAGAAGCTTGCTTTTAGTTTGTTTGATCCGGGAATAATTACCATCAAGTGTTTGACCAGAATCAATAATCAACCATTACGCATCTAGAATTCTTAATGACCAAGGTTCACGAAAGACTCAAATTTTATTACAATTGTACTGTAATATTTGAAACTATTTTATATCTCTTGGAGCGTATCATATGTACAAAAGATTTTTCAATTGTAGGCAAGCTAGCTTCTCCCCACCTTTTTCGTATTATGATCTGTATCATTACGTAGAACATTGTGCAAAAGCATCAGTGCGTGGATGTATATAGCAACACCCAATGATGCGCTAATTAAATATAACGATTGAAGCAAGGTTCCATAGCCCAAATATATAGCAAAGCAGAAATTGAAAAGGTATCCCATATCAGTGTACATGACAGCTACAGCCTACAGGCGACTTTTCGCTATGATCTGATTGTGTCTAAACAACAACTTTGTTTATTTGGGCCAGTTCATAAATTTACTCGGCAGAATTGCAGGTGGCTTCATTCATTCTATTGCACATAAGGAATTTCAAAAGTGAGCTTGGCTACTTTATATAATTTTCAATCGTACTTGTCCAGCATATCCGGATCTGTAATATAAAAAGTATTTCACAATTAGTAACAGTATATGTATCATATAGCTCATACAATTAAATATGATGTATAGTCCCACACTGCTAAACATACGGTATAGATTGCCAAGTTAAATGCCATGCTCTTATGTTATTTATCAAAATCGATCATATACTTTTATTCTCCATGACGAATAAAATGATAATTTTTATCGACTTGTATGTGTCTATTCATCACAACAACACAGATGATCTTGCTAAAATGAAATTTATCAAAACAAGATTAGAGAATTGTAAAACTGATAGCTAAATATGCAGCGTAACTTAACATGAAAAGCCATTTTTACGTAGTTTCATGTTTGGTTAGAATGGATGCCACTTGATCATGACCATTAGCTTTTCCCCCGCTTGCAGGCTTAATTTGCAATCTCTAATGTCTTTTCACCATTCTACAACATATTCGAGTCTCAAGTACCTCTGACCATTTTTCAGATTTTGCTGTGTTTGGACCCCAAACCTCATATTCGATTTTCAATTTGAGGTTCAAACTGAGAATACAGGCTAATACCATAATATAACTGTACCTCAATACGTCTTCCGATTCTACACGCCTTTGCTTCAAAATACTTGAAGAAATAGCCTATACAGTAATAAAAAGGTATGTATCAGATGAGGTTGAATCCAGTATGCCTGATCTTGGATAGTTGGCGGTGTTTTTAGCAGAAGTCATAGATTGATGAGCTTGAGCAGCTTCACGAAGTGGTGCAAGGTTAGCTCGCGAACTGTGAAATAAGCAAACAGTATTACTATAATTTTAAACAGCAAACATGCTAGTTAAATCAGCTCCAAATAAAAAAGCCAACGTTTTCATGTGAAAAAAGTTTTAAGGTGAATGTGGAGAATTGAGCTATTGCAGAAAAACATTACCCACTTCTTATTTATTCTGAAAAGCATATAACTTGTTAATATGCATAACTTTTCTATCACATGTTCTCGGGTTGATAACGCCAAATTTTCATTGCTCTCACCCTATGCTGTAACATTTTAGTTCCATATACAAACATTCTCAGGTTTAGTATAGATTAAACCGAGTGTTTATGACAAAAATCAACACGAAAACACTTATTTATTTATGCAACATTATCGTGTAATTATAGCAACACTTTAATCAAGAGTGACTCTTGCAGGTAATAAGATAACCTGTTCTTCATCTACAAATAATGGACTAATGACCATTTTAACGTGTTTGCCTTCAGTTGTAGTATTCGGACCAACCAGAGCCATGACCCGTTCATCATAGCTACACCCGACAGCAATGGACTGAATAGTAACATCGGCATCTCCTCCGTGAATTTCAAGAGACAAAGCTGCAGACATTTCCAAGATATCTTCCCAAATATGCATGTGATCTAGTGATCGGCCAGAAGCTTTAGACATTGTACTCAATAATCTGCTCATCTCTTCAGTTAATCCATTTCGCATGTCTGCCAGGTATTCTTTTGTGGCAGGGTTGAGTGATAACGACTGCACAGTCTGTCTTCTATACCACTTTGCAAAGTAGGCACCTAATGTACTGTGAAACCGACGAATTTGGTCTGAATAAGCTGTGTTCAGTAAGCGCTGATTCTCTGTACCAAATGGAAGTGAATTTAAATAGGACTGTATGATTTGAAGAAACAGAGCCTGCTCAAGTTGTAATCGATATTCTTCATCGACAGTAGATTGCACAAATCTGGTTAGCGTTTCTGCCAGTTTAGCCAATTTCTGGGTCAAGGTGCGGGCATTGACAATTGGTTGCACTGGATTTGATAAAGGAGATGCAGCAGCAAAGTAATTGGGATCCTTTTTCGATTTTTGATTTGCTGGATCTTTGATTTGAGACAGATTCATCGCTTTGCCAAATAACTCGTCATCGCAACCAGTCAAGTTTCTTAAATTGCTGATCATTTCTTCTTGATGCTTCTGTGCAAGCTGTGCATTACGCAACTGAGATTGCAATATTTCATTTTCTTCCATCAGTTCAGCGTAAGATTTATTCACAGTTGCAAAGCTAGGCTGTGGTTGCGGTGGAGCCATGATCTGATCATCCACTATACGATCCTCATCATCACTCGCAACGCTATTTTCAAAATCTCCTCTGGCAGAACGAGCTCCATCATCGCCAAACTCTGCAGCATTGGACCGCGAACGCTTGTCGTCATCTTCCTCGTTTCCTTGTAACAAATGTGTCTTTTCGACCAAGTCACGCTCTGAAAGACGAATATCGTGCAAATGGTCTCGAATAGAAGCTTCCCCATCCAAGGTAGAGCGATCGTCATCTGTTTCTCTGTCCATTGTCATACGACTGCTGCTAATAACAGAAGGTGGCCCTCCGCCAAGAGCACTAATCACAGATTCTTGGTCATCAATAGTTGCTGCTACACTCCAGGTATCTGTATCACGGAGACGACTGGTATCCAAAGTATCCAACAAGTCAGTTTTGCGAAGATACGAATGTCTTGCACTAGGTCCTTCTATAAAGCTCCTTTGAAAAAAAGAGTCTTTATCACTACCTTCATACGAAGAAACCGAACTCATTTTTTTTAATCTTTGCAATAGAATAAAGAAGAAAGGGAAAAAAACGGAGCCAAAAAAAAGAGCTTTCTTAAATAGGGGATCTCGATGTGTGCGTAGCGAAATGTAGCTAGTGACCTAGGAAGGCGTCTTTGTATTCCTTCCCATCTACGAATACAAGGAACATAGCGTAGTCAATTCAAGGTCAATAGCTCTAAAATGTTGTATGCCCATTCAGATACAAGAGTATTGTCTGGAGAAGTGTATTGGTGTGAATATGAATCCGGTGTTTAAACCACTGATTTCCATGGCAAAATGTTTGAGAATCAGTGCAGCGCAAGACTATTTCTGGATGGATACGAGCTCAAGCTTCTAAAAGTCCATTTCAATCTATGCCAATTACAAATATTAGACTATTTCGTTATTTAACATCCATCAACAAAAGGCAATTTTAAAAGAAAGTACAATGAATATCACATTTGAGCCATCTCGAGTTTTCGACTCCGTTTCCTGCATTACACTACGGTTAAAGAAGAATTTTATTAATTAAATTAAGAACACAGCAAAATAAACACAATCCAGCGAGGAATAGAGTGTATAAATGCTTTGTTTGGTTTTGTAATTCCCATTCAAGTTTCGAATTTTTGAGAAGTCGGCGTTAAACCAAGTATATCTCATTTTGAAAAACTAATTAAAAATATATAGAAGCTTTAGAAAGCTATAAAAAAATATGTGCGTATGCAACAAAGCGTGAAATAAATGGTCATGTATTTTGATTTGAATTAAGAGCTCTTTCAACAGAGTAAATCATGTTGAAAGTCGGGTGAAATAGCTTGAATCAACCAAATTAGGATATTCAAAATCCAAAAAAGGCGATTTTTTAAGCTGTACACTCCGTTCTAATTAATTAACAAGTTGGGATTACCCCGATCCTGACCCTTTCATAATAAATTTCTCCACAGAAATTGAAGATAACATGTTAAAAACTCTTTTTAATATTGAAATGGGTGTTCTTGTCAGCGATCTAATTAATTTTGTTTGAAAAAAGTGAAAATTGAGCTATCAGGGATTGATTTTCCGGAGGCTGTTTTGCCCGATTTTAATCAGCCCAAATGGGCCGACTTTTCGATTATATATAATTTGTATAGTGTATAACAATTTATTAAAAAAAAATTTATAGAAATGTACTTAAGCTAGTGTAGAATTATTCAAGAGCTGTTGGCGAGATCAAACTTCTTGTATATGTCTGTCATGACAAGGTTTGCGGCCGTTGCCATGGTTCATTGATAAATGCTGGTGATTTCCATCACTTCGCAATACCCTTCGATCATTGTAATCACTTCCAGAGGAGAAACCAAAGTTCAGAGCCTCACAATACTTCAAGAAAGCATAGGCCATGTTATCCTTGAATTGAGAATGATCAATTGTTCTTCCCTCATAAGAGAACACGCGGAAAGAGCTGTAAGCATTTGCCTCACAAATACCCAAGAAGAAACCAAAGAAGCGCATTTCCCATCTTTCCGTTTTGATGATATCGTGGTATGAGATCTTGTTGTCTCTCAAGTTGTTAGGTGTGAAACACAGTTTACTTCAAGCAAGTACTTGGATTTAAATAAATCTGACTACAGCAACAGTACAATGAAGTACAACGCCGCTCTTGGTTACTTCAAAATGTTTAACAATATGGAAATCATAATTGTTGAAGCTTCGAGGTAATAATCACGGATACGACTTTCAAATGCTGATTCCTTTTTTGAATAGTGGGAAACTCCAAGAGAACACAGTACATACGATTGAAGATTGTCTCAAGTTGCTGGAGTGTGGCATTTCCTCTCTGAGGAAAGAGGCAATCTTAAATAAAAATTCTTCAATAGCTACGTTTAAAAAGCTCAAGGTTTTTGGCTTGCAAACCAATAAAAATCAAGTAACGTTGTCCGAGTCATCTATGAATAATGTTACAAGCTGGAACTTTATAGAAAAACGAACAGCAACACTGCCATCTTCCTGGGATGACCGCATCTTACTTATTCAATATCTTGAACTGATGGCCATTATCTTCGTACGTTTAAATCCCACCCCACCCTAGACCATTTCATTCTCTGATTTTGCTTTTTTTTTTTTTACATGTAGGATGATATTTGCGATACCCATCACTTGTAGAAGCTATTGATGGAAGAAAACTTGGGGCTAGCTTCGAATAATGAACCCACATTAAGAACTATATGTGAGGAGTAAACATATGTTAAAGGAGATTGCAGGATATGTAGTTTATGATGTAAGTTAGTATTCAATAAAAAAAGCTGTTTTACTGTACAGGTTAGAATGTAATCTTTAGTAGCTGTCTGAATCCAAGTGAATGAATGAGCTCAATACTTATAAAGAAGTCTGGAATCTTGTCATCAATTTCATTGATTCGAAGCTGCATACTTTATCACATTGTTCTTAATAGTTTAATTGAACAATCTTGCGTTAAACTAAATATTTTGTTTGTGGAGCCATATATCGCAAAAAATAAATAAAAAAGAAAGCTTTAATAAAAATGAAGGTATACTATTATATATTATGAAAAAAAAAGGACTACACGATGTCTCACAGACATGAACAAAAGCTGCCAAAACATCTCGAAAGGAAGCCTCGTTTTTGATCATCCAGTAATTCGTTCTGCTGCTGCTGCTGATGCAACAATAATTGGTGGGTTGAGTCCATCGTACGATAATTTACAATGCCTGCATCACTCAACATGGGCTGAGTTGATCTATACATGTTCTGTTGGCTGCTGTATCTTTTGTTTGATAAGCGGCGCTGATGTTTTTGCTGTTGCTGCTGCTGCTGTTGTTGTTGTTGCTGTTGTTGTTGCTTTTGCTGTCTACCTGGACGATCAACCGATACTGCATTGTTCAGGGCAACAATTGCGCTCTGTCGATGAGCATTGCGATATAGGTTGGAGCGAGACTATTACATTATTAACATACGATCCATTACACGCATAAAAATATCTGAATTGCTTTACCTCCCATCCTTTACCGTCGTTCAGCAACATCCAGTCATAAATGCCGTCGTCTTGTTCGCCCAATGTATTCAAAACTCTGTCGAATAAATCTTTCATGTACTGGTAATTGGGATTTTCTTCAAAATCAAGTCGTCTCGCATATTGTAAATAGAGACCAAATTCTTCTGCATAAGGGAAAATAAAAGCGTTAGAGCCAACTCAACTCAGTGCCTCTTAAAATTCAAAAAATACCAGGAAACCCGTCGCACAAGTCCTTGACGCTTGTGGTTTGCTTTTTCTCGCCAATTCTTTCATATTTCTGCTTGTTTGTAGCAGCCTTCAGCCCTTGCCAAGGTAATGCACCTCTCAGAAAGTACATGAAGACATGACCCAAGGACTCCAAATCGTCACGTCTCGATTGCTCCCTTCCTAAATGGGTATTTACACTCATGTAGCGAGCAGTACCAGATAAGCTCTTCTTCTCCCTGTATGGAATATGCTGCTTTGTCTTGGGGTCGCGGTATAGTTTGGCCATACCAAAGTCAATCAAGTAAATGGTATTGGCATATTTGGTGTTGGGTCGTCCTATTAGAAAATTGTCCGGCTTGATATCACGATAGATGAGATTACGTTCATGGATCGATTGCACACGAGTGATCTTTGCATAGGAACGATGAGTATATATATATATGTGGACAGAAAATTATTAAACTTACCATCTGTTTTGCAAGCATCGCCACTGTCTTTATACTAAATTTACGAGAGCACATGTCGAATAAATCCTCTAGACTGGGGCCTAGTATGTCAATCACTAGTATGCTGTGAAGGCCCTCCTGGCCAAAGTAATACGCAGTAGGGATGCCACCTATCACCTGGCGTTGGTATGTTTACGTATGTTTAGGCGGTGATCACTTACTGATGCCTGTGAGTGTTTTGTAGGCGCGGTATTCTTCTCTCAGCTGTGGAGCGTCCGACTTTCTTGATTCGAATTTAATGGCGACTTGCTGGTTATTCATCAAATTGATACCTGATGACCTGATGGCTCAAGTAGCTGTTACAAGACACACAAGCAAAAGAATGCTACCTACCTTCGTAAATAATGCCAAAGCTGCCTTCACCTATTTTTCTTCCCACCTTGTAGTGGACACCAACTACGTTGGATGAAGATACAGAATGTGTTGAGTTTGAGCGTGTTTGCCGATGTTGACCTGCCATATTGATTTGTGTGTATGTGCAAGCTGGAGCAGGTCCAAGTGTATTATTTCAAAATGGCAGTAGTAATAAAAAAAAAAAAAAAGGGTAGAGAGGAAGAACAAACAAAAAATGAGATTTTCTCAGAGAAGGAGGAAACGGAATGCGGCTATTTAAACCAGCGTAAACTGGCTCAAAGCCCAAATCCTTTCTACACCAACCCCAACAGTGCAGAGACCAGCCCTCTGTCGATCCTACATCTAATCAAGCCTGAAAGCCTGACGCTGGCAGATGATTTTTATTACTAAATACCAAGCAATGTACCAAAATCATTGCCAAAAGACAGTCTGGGTCCTGTAATGCCAAAGCTCCATTCGCAGGGCCATTGCTATTATTACCACAGCTGTTCCTATCGGTGTCTACTACCTCCGTTACATTTACATTACTTGACAATTGTGGCAATGGAGGTGGTGAAAGGGAGGCCACGCTGGCTTTTCTAACCATGTAATCTTCCTCATCGCTACCATGTGCATACACCTTTGTCAAACGCCTATTTGCTTTCGCTGCAGCTGTGTTGGCTGGGATTGGCGGTAATTGAGCATTTGCATATCTGTTGTGAGTCGGTGGAGGCGGATAGTCAAAGCTATTTAGGCTGCTGCCATAAACACTGCTGTACATCAAGTACTGCACTTCAGGATCTATATTAGAGCATCTCCTTCTCCTACTGTTCGAGGACACCATGGGCTGGCCCAATCGAAAAGAGTCGTTTGTCAATGATGGAATTGAAGATAGTGTAATCTGTCTTTGAGGAGCATTCGTTGTGCGAGGAGAGTGCAATCCAGAAGAGGCTATTGTGTCCATAGCAGGAGACATGGTGGTGTTTCGTGGAAACAGCTCTTCTACGGCTTAGACGTCTTAAGCATATGGTCTTAGTGCAATGGTGGCAGGCAAACCAGGAGCTGGGCTAGAAGCAGGAGATGGCGGCCTTGAATGAAGCGTCGTTGGTTGGCTTTTGTTTGCCGAAAGGGTAGCAGAGGAACTAAGACTAGGCGCATTATGACTACTGCGTATGGATATCTCTGAAAAAATTGATCGCTGGTCGTCAATGCTGACATTATCCACAGGCCCAGCGGTAGCTGTGTCTTTAAATGGCCGACCTTGCCTTGTAGCATTTCTTGATTGCTGATAGTCTAGATTGGAAAGCACATCTGCATTGGCTGCTTGTAGTGTTGAAGGTAGCGGTAATGTAGTAGTCTGTGGCGGTGGCGGTGATTGTCGCAAAGAAGGCTTTGCTTTGAATTGATTTACTTTTTCCCGTTTGCTAGATCGACATCAATGGGCTGCAATTGTTTTCTTTGCACGTGCGATCTCTTTATTGTGGGTATTGCCGTTCGCGAGCGCTCTCCAAGCTGTCTTTGATTGTCCAAATGCAATGATTCTTTAGATGTAATGCCTAGATCAAATGCAGACGCAAATTTCTTTATTTGTCTTTGATTGCTGCTTTGGAGATGTGTTGCAGTCGATGGGAGTGTAGGTGTCAACGCCCTCCGGTCGAAAAAATTACAAGAGTTTACCATGTAAGCAGTACTTGCGAGCGGCAGTGATGGACTTCCACCAGGAAACATCAACGCAGCGGCTCTTATATCTGTTTGGTGATCTCTTTCTTCGGCATTGTCGTCGCCTACAATTGGATGTGTATCCCGGCAAATGCTAACGTTGCCGCCATTGTGCGTGCTACAGTCATCATCGTCGTTGGCATGGTTACTATATTCCGGCTTACAAGGCAAGATTCGTGATCCGGCTGTTTCTTCAAGCGCATATTTCGTCATCAAGTTCTGTTCTGGCTGCTTTTCATGCGGTACGGATGCAATAATGATGGGCACCTTGGTCTTGATTTCCTCATGTTTCATCCCAAATTGGAAGGTAATCTCAAGCTGGTGGTAGACGGAGAAAAGAGGAGAGTCCAATGTGTAGCTGAGACGAGGGTGCAGCTCATGTCGTATCCAACAAGGTTTTTTCCAAGTCGAACAAGATATACACTACTGATCGTTTTTAAACCATCGCTGCGCTGTGCGTGGGTTGATTTGAAGTTTTAGTGCTGCAGCTCTGGCACTCATACCCCTTTCATAAATCAAGGCAAACAACTGCTCCTTTTCTGAATTTTTGTGATGTTTGCGAATGTCGCGAGCTCTTGTATCTTCCTCCAGCTTGACATCTCTGTCGGCTGATTGTCGTTTGAGGTCAAGATACATACAGAAATTCGTCGCCATCTCAATGGGGTACATCTCCTCATCTACCTCCATTTCCACTACTGTAACTGCCATGCCTTCGTCGTTATAAAAATTTTCTTGGCTGTCATCATGCACAAAATTATTCATTTTTGAAGAGAAATTTGTAAATGTAGCGGTCTGTGTGGTTAGTGTGGTTTGTGTGGTGTGAGTGCCACACTGCATTTTCACGTTTGAGGCGCCGAAACCATTACTTGAATGTCACCAAACAAAAAATGCAGTGTGGTTTTGACGCTCGCCTAGTGTTCCCCAAAGTTAAAAATCGCTTTTCAAACAAAAAAAAAAGAGCTCTCTTTATCTTAAAAATAACGACAATGACGAGAGATAAATTTAGTACCTATTTAAACTCTACTTCGTACATATACACTCAAACAGTAGCTTTGAATATGCATTTTATGTCCGTAACTTTTGTAAAGGAATGACGCGTGATCAAGCCCGAGTTTGAAAGGATCCCCTTATTTTCTGTCGTCGGATAAATGTTTAAAGAGAGTGTGGCTTCGAGTGGTTTTCAAGTGTCATTCACACTCAAAGATTTTTTATTGAATAATGTAAGATAATAACTCTAATCATGTCTGAAACTCCACCTATCGTATATAGTATAGCTAATATCAAAAATGCGTTGAGCATAATGGCATCGAATCAATCAAGGAAACTAACATTGGATCTAGTAATTTATGTTAAGGCCTCAGTATGGGAAGCATGTCTATTAAAGATAAACGAATACTGCGGTACCAAATGGACAAAACTAAGAAAATGGAAGAGTAGTGACAAAGTCGTATTCGGAGAAACAATACAATACCATAGAAGTGGAGCATACGAATCCAAGCGATCTGCACATATCGGTCAAAAGGATAGTAAGCGCTGTAGGTGTGCAGCGCTATTGAGTATTGCTAGCTATCATGCAAATGTGCCAAGTCATTTAGGATCAGATGTTGTAGAGTTCAAACTTTTGAAAATCACACAAATCACACTCCTGGTGATTTAAATGAACTGGGCACGTTGCCAATTAACAGCACGGCTTTTGACACTATCAAGTACCCTTTGGCTTTAGGAAACAAATGCAGAAGTATAAGAATTGCAACCCTAAAAACTTTGGGTACATTGAAAGAAGAAAACAAAGGATCTCGACGTCCTAGTTATGATGATGTTTACAATTTAATGAAGAAGGTATTGATATACAATTCGTGCTATCGAACAATAATGAAAAAATCAAACTTTATAATTAAATGAAATATTACTTGTACAGATATCGAGAGAATGATATTAAATCGTTTTTATTTTGGTTGAATGATAAATTAGCTTCTCAGGGATATAAAAGTTTTGCTGGCAACCCACAATTGTCTTCACAAGACACAAGCTTGTTTGCTTATGGTTTTCAATCTCAAATTCAATCAAGAAAAATGGAACAGCATCAATCATTTTGTATAGACGCTACCCATGGCATTTCTTCTAGAAGCATGGAGGTTTTATATACCCTTCTAGTTAAATATTTATTGACTGGAAAGGGCTATCCTTTTGCATATATGGTCACTAATGATCAAAGTGTAGGTCCTATAAATCAATGGCTTGTTTATCTGCGAGATAATTGTAATTTAGCACCTACAGCAATTACGATTGACTGTAGCTTAGCTGAATTCAATGCCATTAAAGCAGCTTTTAGAAATCAAGTTGTTATCCATTATTGTGCCTTCTATATCTGGCGATCATGAAAAGATAACTTGGGTGCAAAACTGTCTTTACCTACGAGCATGTCAAACACTGAAGCAACAGAGTACAAACCGGATCTTTTGAACGACTCGCACTTAATTCTTGCTGAAACGAGGAAAAATTCATTATTTAGAAGAATAGAAAGATTCAAGCTAAAGATCGAAGAACATACTGAAGTCTTAGATTATTTTACTCGATACTGATTTAACAATGAAGAAGTAGTCAAGAGATGGTCGTCAAAGAAATCCACAAGTCATTTGTAACCAACAACTACATCGAAAGTTGGCATAATCAACTAAAAGTCGTTTACTTTGAGGGACTAAGAATTAACAGATTGGACAGATTGGTCTTTGTCCTAACAAACGATGTTGAATATTACTTCACAGAAGAGTCTAATAGAATACTAGCAAATATTGGACGCATGGGCCCATTACAACTTTTTTAGAATGTAGTCGAAGGAGACAGCTTGATCTTTTTCGATGGCAGATCGATTGCTTCTATATTAAAATCACATGGAAAAAACTGCTCGTTGATTATCAAAATTTACCTGATGAAGAGAAAGCCCTTTGTGGTTTTTGCCTTAACGGTATTCTTGACCTCAGCAACAACAACGAATCTGGACAGAAACAATTATTTACCAATGATCAGTGGAAGTATTTGAACAAACACCTTAGGTCAAAAGTGGCAAAAAGAACACCTAAACTAAGCGATACTACCAAGGAAAGACTTGAAGAAATAATTGGAAAAATCAAAGATGAAGATGAAGAAGAATCATATTACATGGCTTTAGAAAGTACTAGAGATGCTCACCCGAACGATAAGTGGATGTTCAAAGTCGTTTCTCATGTGTAAGCATTGCATATTTTAGACTTTCAATTAGAGATGGTAAATCCTCTATACAGTGTATTAATGTATAATTTTAGAATCAATTCATACAGGGAGCGCTCATATATATTCAATAACTCAACATCTGATGTGAGTGAACTAGATTTATGATTAAATTATGGGGTGAGGTCCTGGAGCTCTTGATTGGTGATGACAAGAACCTTTTTATGAAATGGGGAGAGACCTCCACTGACACCACCACAGCAGTTCGACGCAGCAACAACAACAACTGACCCCACACAATTGGATGCAAGGTCGATGGGAGGATTGTCTGTCAAGTCTCAAAAAACATTGATACATATCACATTGAATCGGCTAGAGCATCAGCTAGCTATAGAAAAGTTATTGATGACAAATTCAAACTTGCTGCTGAGGCAAAATGCACGGTTGATGATATTGTGATCTCTGGAAATCTCTTCAAAGAACCTTCCGTCTGTTTACAAAGTTTACAAATCTTTGGTTTGCAAGCCAACGTATGTACCTTACACCTTCTCGATCGCGGATTCTACGTGAATTGCGTTGATCATGACATTTCACTTCATAACAGTCTTAAACGTTTCTCTGACGATTTTATCACTTGGATACGTCACCTAGCTTCATTAAAAAAAATTGTAAAAGTATTGCCTCATTGTCAAGCCAAGCTTATCATAACCAGCCAGCCACGCTTCCAGAGATGTTTAATTTACAAGATTTTGATGAAAGCCTTGATAAGTACTGCAACAAAGATTGGGTGACAGGCTCCTTTCTACCACCAACCAGCACAGGGATCTTTTCCCCCCAAACAGTTTCTTACCGTTACATCAACAGTAAACAGATCATATAAGAAAGATTATCCAAAAAGTTATCTTGATGATGGAACTGAAGTTGTTTCAATATATAACAAAATGTCTCAAAAGAAATAAAAGCACCCATCTGCCTCATCTGCCTCCTCATCCTATAAAAAGATACACAAGAACTAATAAATATGAGTATCTGTAGCATTGAACAAAAACTACAAATAAAAAAAGCTTTTGATGTATGGCCACGATTCTTCTCTTGTCTTATATCTTAATTGATTTTATTATTATTCCTTTCTTTTCTCCTTGGATTATTCATATAAAAAAGTAAGATCGTGCTATAGATGTTCTATTAAGTATGTGTTGCTTATCGTATATAACATCCAAGCGCTGACCATCACCTCATCAATAACGGTTATCCGGTTTCTCTATTTGAAAAGCTTTGCGAGAGCAGATTGTCTGTTCACACCGTTCTTTCGTGCTTGTCTTGAGCCTTCGTCTCTCAACCTCTACAACCAAGATGATATTCCTCAAATACAAGCCATGTTGAGTTTTGCTTCTTTCCGCAAACATCTCGCCATCCAACCGCATGATGTTAATTTTGCTTACAATCACGGACGAACTCGAAACTTCCGCAAAATGGTCATTGAAGCGACAACTCGTCGTCTACCTACTACTCCGGTTACATCATGTATCTTCTGGAAACAGTTTTGGGTATAACGTGGTTTCAACCAACGGAGACAACTCCTTGCAAGGCAGTAAGTGTCTTTTTAGAATGATGAGGTATTCAGCTGTCATTGTTCTTGTAATGCCAGTAGTGATGGTGACAACGACTATGTAGTTGATAGTAGCTCGCTTATTTGAAAAGCTTCTGGGGTAAATATTTGGTACATCCAGCTCCCAAGGGATAATATGGTCTCCCGCTGGTAGATTTGTTTTACCAAGCAATGGCACTTTTAATTTGGGCAGTAATGAGCATACTGTTTCCACGTTGTATGGCGACTTTAATCTGATACCAATAAAGCCTTTAAATTTGATGGATATTTGTCTGATTTTTGTAGGTCTGATCAATGTAAATCCAACATGTCCTTGTAATGCTCTGGATTCCTCTGCGGATTGAAGTTTTGCTGGGCCAATGACTTCAATATAATTTTGTTTTGGGTTAATCTCTATCGACCTGAAATCATCCTTCATGATGTTATTTTGCTATTTCAGCAGGCGCAAAGTAGTAAGGGAAAGCAAGAAAGAAAAGGATTTGGAACTAACGAAGAAAATGCTTGTTTTTCAGGTTAAATACAGCAGTGTTACTCAAAAAGTGGAGTATTAATGGTTGCACTCTACTTGTAAAACATTATTAATTCTTTTTTTTTTTTTCTTTTATACACAAAAAGTATAATGAAGCTTGCGCTAGGGTGCTTATTTGCACTGATGGTCGCAGAAGCTTATTTCGCTCCGTTTACAAAGGTCGAAGAGAGCTTCAATCTACAAGCAACGCACGATATCATACACCAAGCAGATCAGTTTGACCATGTACTATTCCCTGGCGTTGTGCCGCGTACTTTTGTAGGTGCATCCTTATTAAGCTTATTCGCATGGCCGTTGATTAAATTCGCTCAATTATCCTCGATCAACCAACAAGTCTTGGTCCGTGTTATTCTGTCTGCCTTTGTTGTCCTCTCCCTGGGGAGATTCGCTTCTGGTGTCAAATCTCTGCTGGGCCCAACAGCTGCAAATGTAACTATTATGCTCATCATTTGTCAATTCCACTTCGTGTTTTGGTCTTCTCGCACGTTGCCAAATACATTGGCGTTGCCATGGGTTCAGCAGGGTCTATCTCATTGGCTGTACAGCCTATCACAATCCAGTGGTCGTACACAACATTTGAACTGGATGATTCGGCTCCTAACATTTGCTGGTGTTGTGTTTCGGTTTGAAGTAGGCATCTTGCTAGTTGTCTTGCTGATAAGCGAATACATGCATGGGACAATCACAGTATTAAATACTCTAAAGCAAATGTCTGTTACTTTTGTTGTTAGTTTGCTGATTACGGTACCTCTAGATTCGTATCTTTGGAACGCATGGCTCTGGCCAGAAGGCATGGTCTTTCATTTCAATGCAGTTCTCAATAAGAGCTCTGAATGGGGAACTCTGCCTTTTTATGCGTATTTCGCCCTATTTCTGCCTCGCTTACTCCTCATTTCATACCCATTGGCATGCTTTTCTTTTGCAACAAATGGGCGAGTTCGTCGCATGTTGACACCCATGATTGTTTATATCGCACTATTCTCCTTCTTGCCACACAAAGAATGGAGGTTTATTATCTACGCAATCCCTGTATTCACTGCTGCTGCTTCTGCTAGTATTGCAAAGTCTATTCATGCCGCATCTCGTTCCTGGTTACATCGCATTTCACTTTTCGTTATGTTGGCGGGTGCTGCTGCGTCATTTGCAATTGCCACCACCATGTTTCAAGCATCTCGATTTAACTACCCTGGAGGAGAAGCTTTGCTCGCTTTGCATCAGATTGAAAAGAATAAGCCCTACGTGCATGTTCATATGGACGCTGAAACTGCCATGACAGGGGCATCTCTCTTCGGTCAATCTAACCCCAACTGGTCTTACTCCAAGAACGAAGCACACACGTCTCAAGACGACTTTTTGGACGCCCATTATACACACGTTATCACAGCTCGTCCTGAAATGTTTGACATGACATTGTTCGAAATCATTGACAAGACGTATGGATTGGATAAAGTGCAGCTGAAAACATTACATGAATACAAGAAATCTATTCAGAAGCACAACATCTCACCTATTGAATTCATAATGTCTCCTAAATTATATACACTTCGGTTGATCAACCCTCAAAAGGTTTGGATTCAAATCATGTTGCGCAAATTCCCAGTTGTACTCTACAGCAAAAGCTATTGGTAAAGTTCATTTTATGTGTATTGTAACGGTAACACAAAGTTCTGATTTCTGCCTTGTTGTTCATATTGCAGTCCATATTGTATGGCGGCCAAGCAGCTCATCTCGAAATACTGTAAGCATATAGAAGTCATTGAAGTGGATCGTCAAAGAGATGGAAACGAAATACAGGATGCTTTGATTGAATTGACTGGTCAACGTACATTTCCAAATCTATTCAAAAGTGGTAAGAGCTTAGGTGGGTATGACCGGCTATCAGCGCTAGACAGAGAAGGAAAATTAGCTGGACTTTGTGATTCCTAAAATGTATAAACTTGGTTCTCTGTGAGACCATGATAACAAAACAAATGCTGTCCTCTAGTTGCGTTGAAGGAAACTTGTATTTGTTTGATTACAATAGTCAATAATACGTATTTTATTATAAATGTATCATGTATTGATAGTATTCGTATAAACACTCTACTGCATTGGTACAGCAGTATATATACATTTCATAGTTTCAAATTAAATGCATCAATAAATCATTCATGAATATCATTAGTGCAATTCATATACCAAAGTTATCGTAAAACTTTTTTAGCAAGATATCTATCTATTCAGACATTCATTCATCCTTCAACTCTTCAATGCACAAAGTATCTCTTACGCTGTACTGATTGGTACAAGTAGCCGTATTGTGTGTGCATTTTTAGATTACACATATTTATACACTAATTGATCATATGCAATGCTATACGTTGTCAATGTTAAAGATGTAATAAAATAACCTTTTTCTCTCGTTAACTTGACTTTATATTATTTTACAAACATTCTTCCCTAATGCAGATTTATTCATACTACAGAAAACTAGTCCTTTTATGCTCGTTTTATAATATATTATGGAATAGTATCCCTTTGTTTTTACAGTCGTCCACTATAAACATACTACATATTTACCAGAATATTTCCGTATTAACAAAAGCTCGTATATATCACTGCGATAAAGAGCAAATCAAGAACTGTTTTATGCGCCATAAGATCGGGCAAGATCATCGCTATCTGAGCATAACTTGCTTTCACTCGGCAATGTCTCTATCAAAAGATACATGCAAAAACAGTTTTATTTTTCAATATTTATCATGTATTTAATAGATGAAGTATATGTAATGGAAAAAAAATATATAAATGACAGATAAATTCACACAAATTTTCATCTATCTGTAGTACTAGAAATGAAATCTAATCGACAACTTCATTACCTGAAAATAATATACCGTTTTCTTCCATCTGCATGTTGGGAATACCCTAAACATTTAATTGTCTATGTTTAGAATAAAAGTGCAGAAATAGTTTTGTTCAAAGACACAGAGTGAGAGACACGAATTGATTTTAAAGAATCACTGAAGAACAACGCAATTCCTAATACTGTAACGGTATATCAAGCTAAATTCCGAAAGAAGAAACAGATGATTTTGGTTACTTTCTATAAACAATTTATAAGTGGGAATGTCACTTACCCAATAGTATTAAAAGGTCAAAGTCAAAGATGCAGCGCTCGATTGATATTGAGTTATCTCCACGTTTTATATTTCTTTACTAACCTTCAAAGAGTATTGCCTCCATCGAAAGGCGAGCCCAGTATCTGTTTTCTGTACAAAAAAGATAGGGCTAAATTGTTGAATTGTATGCGCTTGGCAGTGGTGGGGTTTGGGTCGAAGCAGGGAAAAGTTACTCCAAACAAAAGGCAACCAAGACCAGCAAGACCAATTGCAAGTGCTGAGACTTGGTCGCGGCACATTGTCTTGAAGGCATTGGGGCATTCTGAATTCAAGCAAAGAAATGAACCGGCTGTTCGCTGCATTTTGCCATTGAGAGCAGCCACAGGATGAGAAAGCTTGTGGAAGCAGAAAACACACGTTTGC
>MU619291.1:132470-148766 GCA_025201805.1 Parasitella parasitica
GAATTAGGAAGGTTTTCGACTTTTTTGCATTTTTAATTGAAGGAAATAAAATATTTTTATTTCTAAAAATATTTTTTTTAGTTATGATACTGTATATCAGCAAGAAGCTATTGCTAGTGGCCGCCGCTCGAAAGGAGTTGGTAATTTTCCATTTGATTTTTTATGTATTGAAGTCGATTGAAACATACAGTAAATACATAGAGAATATTATCATGTAAACAGTCGACTAGCTTATTGTGTCTAAGCCTTTGAAATAGGACTATTACATACCGTATTGTTATCCCAATACAGTGGCCGTACAGTTGAGGACAAGCAATGCTTGTCAATTGCAATCCCGCTTTCCTCTCAAATAAAAGCTCTCTTGCTCTGCATTATTCTGTTTCTTTTTTTCACACCAAAGCTTTCAATATGGAGACTTCTCATTCAATATTAGAAGGCCCTTTACTGCAATCGCAACGAGAAACAACTCCAACACATACAGAAACTAGCACAGCTATCGAACAAGAACAACAAGAATCTCAAGACACTGCCCACGACTCTGAAAGTGGAGAAGCAGCTCTTAATGAATGCTCTAGAGACGATTTTGCTTTCACCGGAAACGAGCTTCGACAAAGAAATGTTATTCATAAAGAGGCAGTAAAATTAGTACCAACAAAAGCTACTACTACCACTGTTACAGACAACTACAAAGATGATGCCAATTATAATGGTGGAGGATTCTACGAATGCAATATATGGTGAGTTCAATGTGGAATCTTTGGATGCAATGTAGTTGACATCATTTTACCAAGTTTTGATACGGCTATTCATCCAGTGCTGACGCTCTGTGGACATTTGTTTTGGTAAGGTTCAATTGTCGAGGGCTTCTTTTCAGTGGCTGACTATATGGAAATAGTTGGTCTTGCCTTGCTCAATGGTTGAATGCACAGTCAAGAAACCCTACGTGTCCCGTTTGTAAGGCAGGATGTGGTAAGGATAAGGTAATCCCAATTTACGGCCGTGGAAAAGAGGAGAAAGATCCAAGGTACAACACCGTTAACCACACAAGCGTTATATGGCATTTACATTAACCTATGGTTTAGAAACGATCCTTCAATTCCAACTAGACCAGCGGGACAAAGACCACCACCTATTCGTGATCCCAATAGACCAGCTACATCTTTTTTTGGACAACCGTTTAGCAATAATGCTTTCAATAGAGGTGGAATGTCTATATCTGCTGGTTTTGGGTTCTTTCCGTTGGGCGTGACATTTGTAAATGTAAGTTGGTTTGGGTTATTTGTGTGTGATTATACGCTCAAATTCGAAATCTAGAATATTCCAACAGGCTCTAATAATAATGCTCAATCACCTCAAGGCGCTTTTATGTCAAGACTAGTTATGATGCTATTGAGTTTATTAGTAATTGCCATTATTTTCGCATAAAAAAAAAAAAAGATATCTGTATTTCCGTTGAAAAAGTGTATTTGTCTGATCCTCTATAACGACATGGAGGTATTTTTGCATTGGTGGGCAAAGCTTCGCTTTTGATGACCGAAAAGCTTTAATATTACCGTGTTGTTTTCAAGAATAAAACTTTCCATCTTTTATTTCTCCTTTGATTTTGTAATGAACAAAACGGCCGTGTCGACTAGATTAATCAGCCATCAGTGCCAATTTTATGTAAATTCAGTATAATGTGTTACGAGGGTCAATTGGACGAATGTCTCTTGCAAAATGATTTTTATTGCTGTCTAATGGAGCGCAAATGTACGAAAATAAATGTTTTCTCTTTACAATAAGGCTTTCAAGCAATTTGCGTTTCTTTTAGAATTAACGCCATATATCCTTAGAATTCTCGCAATTAAATCATGTCAGTTTGCTGTTCCATCATAGCTATTAAGGCTGAGCTCTGCTTCGTCCACCTTCAAATGTCCATTCATCACACTTTGGCTCAGTTTTTGGGCTGCTGTCTTTTTGTGCTTTTTGCTCTTTTCTTTCTTTTGTGGCCTTACAACCGAGACAGGAACTGGTGAGTTATGAACTAGAAAAGTTGACATACTACCCATAAGCATCCTAGATGATAAGAATAGAAAAATAAGTTAGTTGCTATGCAACCTGAGTGTTTGTATCTGTCCTTGGTTTTACCCCTTAATTGCACCTCTATCTCGGGAACCACAAACCACCATTGTCAATTTTGGAGTAGAATAAATCTGGGGATTTATATTAGCAAATATGTCTTCTACATGTCTCTGTATGGCTTACCAGATTCAACAAAGACTCTCTGGTTTTACCAGTTACCGAGTAGATGACAATCTTGATATTGTAGAGCAACATTTCATCCATGATGGTTCTCACACGGGAGATCATAGTCTTCGATTTTCGGTCAAGTTCTCTCCAAAGTTTATATTTTTCATCGTCATCCATATCCTCGACGTCGTCATCAATACTAATAGCGCTAGCCACATGAAGTTCATCGCCACTACGCAGCAGTGTGCCGATTCCCCACCTGAGAGCGTACATACTTTCTTCGCCTAAATCACACATCATCATATAGCGCTTTGGTTTGGCGGCTTTTCTCTCATGGGATATACCATAGTGAAACGTAACCTCAATATAGTCATCTCGGGTAACAAGAATGGGTGGATCAGAAAAGACTAGCTCTGGTGGTCTTCGGACCAACTTGTGCTTTGTGTGATGAGTTGGTGAAGGTGGTATCATGGAGTCATCGAGATGAATTTGTCGATTGCTCTCTGTGATTTTGTACAGCTCGGGATCGCGTATAGCAAGATCATCCTCATAATCGTCCTCATCTCCATCAACACCACCTTCTTCGTCTGACGAGGAACTATCGTCTTCAGGGTTGATTTGATTAGGATCAGGTTTTTGAACGATTACAGCTTCTTTTACTCTTCTGTCCTCTGCAGTGTCTCTATTCAAGTCTTGAATTTCCTGCGACAGCATGGCATCCAAGTCCCATGAAGTGCTGTTACTGACTGGTTTAGTCTGTTTAAATAGATGAATTTATGGTATTTTTGACGAGCAGCTAAATATCAAACCTTCAAGCTCATTTACGTATTGTAGAAGAAAAACAACAGTAGTCTTTTTTTGTTCCTGAGGTAGAATAAATCAGCTTTTTTAAACCAATGGTAATAGATGTCTTGTTTGTGAGCCATCTGTGAAACAGGTGAAAAAAAATAAATTTATTGTTCAAAACATAGTAAGATATACAAAGATTCTTTGTGATAATTTTGGGAATCTACCCTTTCTAAAACGAAAGGAAAAGACTTATAAATACAATGATACGGTTTGTGCGATGTAGATTATGTATGTAATTAGTTTTTATGATCAATATTCGCTCATTGGTGGACTTGCGAGACAATGGAAGGAATAACAGAGGGATCAGCCAAGGTAGAAGTGTCACCGAGTTGGCTGTGTTCGCCATTGACGATCTTGCGAAGAATACGGCGGACGATCTTGCCAGAGCGAGTCTTGGGGTGCTCACGAATAATGTGGATGCGCTTAGGAGCTGCGAAAGGGCCGATAATCTTACGGACACTCAGGACCAACTCGCGGTCAAGACCATCATTGACATTGACATGAGGCTTCAGACTAACAAATGCATGGATAGCCTGACCGGTCAAATCATCATGAGCACCAACAACAGCCGATTCAGAAACAGAGTTGTGGCTGGCAAGAGCGGATTCAATCTCGGCGGTGGAAAGACGATGACCAGACACATTGATAACATCATCAACACGACCACGGATCCAGATATAGCCATCCTTATCAAGCGAAGCACCATCGCCAGTGAAGTAGATGCCAGGATAAACCTTTAAATAGGTGTCAAGGAATCGAGTGTGGTTTTGGTAAATGGAGCGAGCCATAGATGGCCAGGGGCTTTTGATAGCCAACACGCCTGTCTCGTCGAAACTCTCAATCTTGGCACCAGTAGCAGGATCCAGCAAAATAGGTTGAATGCCAAAAAATGGAAGGGTAGCAGAGCCAGGCTTGGTAGGTGTACAACCAGGCAAAGGGCTGATAATGATGGATCCAGTCTCGGTTTGCCAGTAAGTATCAACAACGGCACAACGGCCCTTACCAACCTTTTCATTGTACCAATTCCAAGCTTCAGGGTTGATCGGCTCACCAACAGAGCCAATAACTCGAAGGCTAGACAGGTCGCATTCGTCGACCCACTTGTCACCAAGACGCTGGAGAGCACGGATAGCGGTGGGAGCGGTGTAGAATTGAGTGACCTTGTGCTTGTCAATAAGCTCCCAGAAACGAGCTGGTGTGGGGTATGTAGGGGTGCTTTCAAACAAGACGGTCGTGACACCGAGAGTAAGAGGGCCGTACAGGATGTATGTATGCCCAGTAACCCAACCAATGTCAGCCATACAAGCATAAATGTCGTCTGGATGAACGTCAAAGATGTACTTTACAGTGGCTGCGGCGCCTAAAAGATAGCCCCCAGTAGTGTGAACAATACCTTTAGGAGCGCCAGTGGAGCCAGAGGTATACAGCAGGAAAAGAGGGTCTTCAGCGCTCATTTTTTCATAGGGACAAACAGGGCGAGCCTTCGCCATCTCCTCATGCCACCAGAGATCACGGTTTTCGGTCATACATATGTCAGAACCTGTACGCTGATACACAATGACATGCTCCACTTGGTGCGCTTCCTCTTTGGCCAGAGCATTGTCCACAATAGATTTAGTAGCAATGTTGCGACCGCCACGACGACCTTCGTCCGATGTAATCACAATATGGGCCCCACAATCAGCTACACGATCCAAGAGAGATTCAGCAGAGAAACCAGCAAACACGACGGAATGGATGGCGCCGATACGGGCACAGGCCAGAATGGCAATCATGGTCTCTGGAATCATAGGCATATAGATGGCAACATTATCCCCCTTACGAACACCGAGACCTCTGAGGACATTGGCCATACGGCAAACATCACGCAAAAGTTCACCGTAACTGATATAACGAACATTGGCGGGCTCATCGCCCTCGTGAATAATGGCAATCTTGTCAGGGTTCTTGAGAGCATGGCGATCGACAGCATTGTAGCAGGCATTTAACTCACCTTCCAAAAACCATGCAATGTCGCCGTCCTCAAACGATCCATGGCTGACAGTTTCAAAAGGTTTGTCCCAAGATAGGAGATCGCGAGCAAGCTATGAAAAATGACTGTTGATATCATCACCTTTTGACAACAACACAACACATGTCCTTACATTGCCGAAAAATTTGTCGGGTTCTTCAACGCTTTCCTTCCACATGGAGCGGTATTGCTCCATAGAACTGACATGAGGAGTGATGCATTGCTTGCTGTCAAGTAGACGGCTGGGGACAGGATGGGTAGTGATCTCAGGCACGTTCTCTTGCAGTTGAGCAGCAGCAATGTTGTTCTCCGTCAAGTGAGGCATTTCGTCTTGCTGGATAATCAGAAAGAAAGGGAAGCAAAAGGGATACGGTTTTAAGCTAGTGGAAAGAATGGAGATCTAAATAAAATTTTAGCCCTTTATTGATAATATTCTATTATCGCTCATATAGTTAAATCACCATCCTTTCAAACAAACCCAGTGGAAAGGTTTCAAATGTCAAGATCGAAAAACAAGGATAACACCAAGAAACATGCCAAATCCTGTTGCTCTGCGGTTTTCTACCTCGTACTTTGTTGTCATTTTGGTTTGCACATGCAAGTAGTGCCATAGTTTGACAGGTAGATGCATAAACCTTTTTCCAAATTTACAGCTGCCTTCCCCCCATGTTGGGTGGGGATCATACATTCTGGCCGTGTCACAACAGCTTTCTATTTCGGGTGCAATGTATGTTTGTGTTCCTACTTCCGTACCAAATCATGGCACTTTTTTTTTTAGATAACCGTTCAACCTATTCAATTACAACGAAGCAGAGCAACTCGTCCAGTCGGAGGGCTTTTTTTGTCGGCTGCCATCTCTTTTTGGAAGAGGAAAGCTTTCTTAATTTGGTTTTCTCCCCGCGGCCGTAAAAGTTGCAAATCTAAACTTAATCTTCTGGTCAGTTCATCTTCCCCAAAGCTGCTAAAAATGCCTTGGATGTGCTCGCACTTTTCAAAATAGGGGATTCAAGAAATTGAAGACAATGCCAATAACAGTGCTCTGTTTTCCATATCTTCTTGTACAGAATTTTAACCTAAAATTATACGATTGGAATTTTTTTTTTTTTTTTGTTTCTCGAAAGGTCTATACATGATGGATTTCACTAACTAGTACAAGCCTGTTCTTGAATATTACCCTGAAGACGATGAAGATATGGATGGCAGAATGGACTTTGAAAAATCTAGCTTTCTAATACGGTGAAATAAGCAAATTAGTAGATATCGACACTGTACCAATTTGTGAGCAGATGGAAGTCGAACTGTAACTGGCCATTATCTGAGTTTTTTGAGGGTTGTAACGGGTGAGGTATATGACTTTGGTTTAGACACTCGTTCAACAAAACGTAGAAGTGAAGGCCCTGATTTGAACCACATCGTGTACATCCTGGTGTGCCTTCGTTAGAAGAAGACCTGAGATCAACAGCACAGATAGCTTGGAGGCTATTTTGTTAGAGGGCTGGTGGAAGCCATGTGTTAAATACTGGCTTGATCTGGCAACATTAAACAGAGTTTACTGCTTCCTATCGATTCTGAATAGCAATATTTTATATACAATCTTTTAATGGTTTTTGAAAAAAAAAAAAAAAAAAAGGTCAAGTAAACGAGAAAGATCATGGTGATTATAATAATAAAGATTAGGGTTTCTGGTAACAAATTTTTTATTTCTGATAAAAGCTGCTTTGTTTTGTCCAAAGTGAAAATAAAAAAGAGAATATTTTGTAAAATAAGCTATCTTTAATTTCAAGGCAGTCTTCAAAAAAAAAAGTTACGGTTGTCTATTGACAAATATCTGTGGTTCCGGGTGTAAGTGTATCTGTTGACTGTGGATCAAAAATCGTTAATTGGATTCAGGAACGGAGAGCAAGGTTGAAGATAAACACATTTATATCCTTGGGATTTCACAAATTTCTATGCAGATGGTTGTTTCTAGGAATGAGTGTGATATCTTGGGCCAGATTGTTTCCTTTTCTCTGGCACTTTTTTATACCTTCAGTTGATCTGGCGTCTTCAAGTGTAGAAAGTCTTGTCAGACAAGTGCCAAACTGGGTTCTGTATATCCAATTGCACAGTAGAACAGCTATTCAAATCTGCGCCATCTTCTCCATAATATTGGAATGGTTCAAAAGTGTGCGTCTTTGTAAAGCTTTAGCGTCTGATTTTTTTTTTATCTACGCGGACTTCAGTGTGTTATGGTCTGAAAAAAGACAAAAACTGTAAAAAAAAAAAATGTTAGCGATTTCGAACACAGAAAAAAATGTAATGCAAAGTAATAAATTGGACTATAAGGCACCTTTTGATTACATATTTGCAAAGCTCAGAGCAAGATTTTGTACTTTGTAAGTTGACATCAGATGAAGGTAGCAACTTTTATGACTTTTTTAGAAGAATTATTTTTCAATATCGGAGCGTGGGATCGCCAGGCCAGGTACAGACATGAAAGTACTACCATTAGAAAGCCAAAAAGCACATCATTAAATAAACGAGGTTGCAATTGTATTTCTCTTGGATTGGGTAATCTGCAGCTTCTCAAAGCTAATGCTTTCTTCAAAAAAACCACCATTTTTCTTTGATGGCGGAGATTAAACGCGTCCAAAATCAGGAAGAGAAAATTCTTTCAGAAACTCCATTTGGACATCTCGAAAACAAAATTACTCCTTTTAGGCAAGATATCATCCTCTGATACTATGCATACCACGACTGTCAGTCTATGATAATAGCTGTATTTTTGGGCGCTCTACACGCTGGTATCATTTCATAATTCATCGTATGCTTATGGAAAGAATTCTTCCCAAAAAACTCAAAAACAGATTAAGTGTAAAAAATCAACATTTTGCTTAATCAAAGCGCATTGCCAGCCCTTCAGATCATGGAGTGGTCTTTTACGATCATTTTCCTCCAATATATGTCATAGTAAAAAATTGCATTTTTGAGGTCAAAATCGAGGATAATGCATAATCGATGATTTTGGATGCGTGGATACAAGGAAAAAAATCGAAAAAATCCGTCATTTTGCATCGAAAAAAAAATCATGCCCAAATTGCACCAAAATCATATATAATATAGTCTTTTGCCAATGGATACTATTTCTGGTGTTTTCAGGACACTTTTGATTACAAAAATCACTCAGAAATGGTATACGAAGCTATAATTTTTGCTTTTAAGCTGTAAAAACTATTTGTTTGGAGATGATATCACGTCAATATCAATTCCATTACATGACACAGATCTGGCACATCGAGTAGGAAGCAGAAGAGGATAATTAATGGATGCAATATTTTGCTGCAATAAACCCTTGTTGTTTGTGAATAATCCATGAGTTGCTAATTACAAGTGACAGAGAAGCCCTATTACCGTTGTTGCCTATAATAATGCTTAATGCCAGTTCAAGAGCTCCTCTTTTTGTGAGTCTAATGCTAATCGTGTAAAATAGAAAGCAAAATAGAGGTTAGGATTGGGATTGAGGGTAATTTTAAAAGTTAAGCTTCATAATAAGTTTCTGGTAGAAGGTTCCAGGATCCAGGCACTATACTGTAGAGTATCAAACTCTGAATAGCGGATAATTCGCTATACCAACCACATTTTCTATGCCAACCCGTCCGTTATAAAGAGTCCCGACTGTATATTCTTTCCTTGATATTGGATGTGCAGACTCTACTCAACAGATGTAGCACAAAATGAAAATGTGAAGTTATAAAAATAGAGATTGCCATTTCCTTGAATATGATATGACTCTTGAAAAGAAATATACTTTAAAGAAAAAAAAAAAAAAATGAAATGGTTGGTTTAAACTTAGATTCAGAAATAAACTGCCATCGTGAAAATGCATAATTTGACGGGTTCGTACAATTAAACGCTTTATTAGTCTGCAGTTTGATAGTTTGATAGGTTGATAGGTTGATAGTTTGACATTTTAAAGGTTTTTTAATTTAATTATTTTTTAGTTTATGTACCTATGCATTTATATAGACTTTTCTAAATATTTGAGCTTATTTAGATGTCTAATTTCTAACAAATATAGCTGAAATAATTTATCAACATTTAAACTTTATGCAATTCAAAAGATTTCGTATTGTGGCCCGTTAATGATTGTTCACTTTCAAGTTTTGGAGTACATATCAATAGTTTTGATAAAGAATTATCATTGTATTAAAAAATGGGAAAACAAACAAACCAAAAGCCATTCATTTAAACATAACGAGTGCTCCTGCACAATAACTGTTTGATCAAAAATAATTAAAGCGTCGCAATTTCGCATTTAATTATAAATTGATATTGAAACAAGGAACAAACAGCAGCAGTACAAAAGCCACTATCATATCGATGATCATACCGAGTTAAATTATATAGGTCTCAAAGAACACACGCTTATAATCTCATACTGCATTCACTATTGATCTATTTTATATATTCAATTGTACTGTTGAAGTGCGCTGTAATGTTGGATTTGGCTCATCCACTGACGCTTTTGAGCAGCAGTTGAAGTTTTAACAGCAATCACTTGATTACCCGAAACAATTTGAAATGATAAATCATCTATGTTCAATACTTGGTTTAGCACAATATATGGAGACAGCGTGCTTTTTGCTTACCAGAATTATTGCCAAAGGACGTTTTCAGAGTTATTGTTGTTTGCTGACGAACGCTGATACTCTCAATGGGAAATGGCTGCATGTGATGTCCAATTAGTATAACATACTTGCAGTTCAAATTATATCCACAAACCTCTCGGTACAAGGTGTAAAGATACCCTTTTGAACTCAAAGTTTTCAAAGGTTCTGCTAATAATAAAATGTCGTTGAATAAAAACCCGTGCAACTTTCTGCCACTCTTTGCTTTGTAAAGCGCTCCGTCCATAATGAATTCGCGGCCTGCAATATCAAGTCTCTACATGTGTACACAGGCAAATCAGCTTTCCAACGATCTTATCCGTCCGATTATTATGTTCACTTACGCCAGTTACCTCCATGTCTATGATTCGAGACAGTTCAGACATTTTCTGTATATTCTCAAATCGTCTAGTTTCTTCGTTCACGTCTTCAAGTACTTTTTGAGCAATTGATAGTGCAGATTTGACGAGAGCATGGTCAGGATGCTTTTTAGGGGTACAATTCAAGATCTGTTTGTAGCGAGAGGGTTAGTCTCTACGACTGAAGAAACACAGTATAGAATGCAATTACTTGGCGAAGAAGGAGGGGGTATCTTGTAATGCGCTGCACAGGTTCTAGCAAAAAATGAGAAAGGTCCAACGAACGACATTCAGGTCTAGTTTGTGCAGTCTTCGATAAAAAAAAAAGAGAGGTGGGAATTAATTGACCATGTATACACATTCAGTGTAAAGTACCTTTAAAAACACTTCAAACCACTGATCATTCTCTCTTTTCTTTTGCAGAAACTTCGTAGCATAAGATTGGTTCCTGCAGTATGTAGAATAGCACTGCAAGTTATCGGCCTATCAACAGTTTATTAATATCAGCCCACAGCAGCAAACACGCGACTTACATGTTTCAAAAAGACATCGCCAATATTATCGATTACATTTGCCTGCTCTCGCTGTCTTGTTTCCAAATCACTCAAAAGTGTAGTATTACAGATTAACAAATCGTCAATGTTTGAAAACACAACATCTCGCTCATCTTGTGTCAAGTACTTTCCAGAATCTGTGTAAAATACCTACATTTGACATCAAATTAATTACATTTGTAACACTTGGGCGGTTGAGACTTACGTTGATAATCATCTGAAGATCACACAGATAACTCCTTTCGGTTGAAATAAGCTCAAATATGGCTTCTTGCCGTTTACGTTCGTCCGCTGGTATAGCGTTCAATTCAATTTCATCCATAATTCTAGCCCATGAAAGTAGCTCCAGATTCTCAGACATGTTTCCGCTGTGCGGAAGAAGCAATTGAGGCGTACCGACGAGGCTATTGTTGGCAGTACTCACAGAACTCGCTGCTCTTCGACGTTTAGTTAACTCTGCCTTGCTGGCGCCCAGACTGGCCTTTTTCATCATGGGTGTGTTGGGTGCAGATAATCCTCGAGATAAATGGGTGTCTGAAACTGCCAAGTGGTTATTTTTACAGGTATATACATTAGTGGTTGATTTACTGGGTATAGGGATGGTTTTAGTATACGCTGATAAAGTAGCATCAGCGTGAGGTTTGCGGTTTGAAGCTAAAATACATGCTACACGTTTAGCTTTTTGACTTATCTCGCCAGAGCAAACTTTACCAGAGTCGATCTTTTCAACATATGTTTTTGGAAAATATCCGCTTTCCTTGGTATCTTCGTTTGTGCCATACCACCAATCGCTGCTCTCATCTTGGAAGGGTTGGACCACAATCACCTCATTCTCGTAAAAGCCTAAATCATCAGCGCGATTTTTGGTGAATTCATACAATGTCTTTACATGGAAGGCTGGCACAGAACATTGAATAACACAGTAAAACTACACAGTTGCGTATAAACATACCTTCTTCCACGACTTCTACATATGTGCGAGGAAAAAAGCCAACAGAGTTGGTGGATAATGATGTTCCATACCACCAATCACTGCCTTTGTCCTTTGAGGGATGTGCTTTGAGTGTCTCGTTGGCAGAGAAAGATAAATCATCCTCTCGGATTCCCTGGTACTCGTATAATGTCTTGACTCGATAGACTTGAGAACGCACAGTTAGCCTTTTTTTTTTTTTTTTTGGATCAACCAGCCTCTATTACTTACTAATGCTGAAATTCACCTCATCTTCCACATCGATGCCATAGCCACTGTTTCCTGCAGTTGTGCTGTTCGAATTTGTAAAAGATGCAGTTGTAGCCGACGCAGAGTCAGCGGCAGCGGCAGCGGCTTTCTCTTGCTCCTGCAATCTCTTCTCCTCCTCGAGCTTCTGTTCTTCTAGTTTCTTTTCCTCTAAAAATTGCTCTTTTCGTCGTTTCATTCTTAGCTCATTTTCCAATTGAGCACGCCGTCTGTCCTCTTCTTCAAGACGCTGTTTCTTTTGCAATCTTGCTTCTTCCTCCTCCTCTAAGCGCTTTCTGGCGTTAGCAGCTTCTTGTTCCTTTTCTTTGATATGTCTCTCTTCTTCCAAGCGTTTCTGGCGCTCAGCCTCTTCCCACAATCTCTGTCTATTAATCTCTTCTTGTCTCGCGGCTTCGATTTCCCTCTCTTGACGTTCGATTTCCATGCGGCGCAGGCGTTTTTCTCGAGCTGCCTGTTCTGCAGCCTCTCGAGCTTTGTTTTGGAGGAGTTCCTCCACTACTCTCTCTTCTTCTTCTCTCCTCTTTCTTTCCTCTGCCTCTTTCCTCAGTCTTTCTTCTCTTTCTAAACAAAGCCTCTGTTTTTCTGCTTCAAGCTCGAGCCGTTGTTTCTCTGCCATCTCGTCCTGAGCCTTCTTGGCCCTGGCTGACCGCTCCTCCTCCTCCTGCTGTTTGCGCTTCTTTTCAGCAAGCATCTCTGCTTCAGCTGCTGCACTGGCCTGGGCTGCTGCCTTTTGTTTTCTTTCCTCTGCCTCTGCTGCCTCACGACGTAGCGTGTCTCGCTTCTCTCGCATTGCTTCCAACCGTGCTCGCGCCTCAGTTTCGGCTTGGCGCATCCTTTTCTGCGCTGCTTTCTCCTCGTCACTAATTCTAGGGCCTTCCACAGCACTTGAGTCTGCTAAGGGAAGGCTTGCGATAGTTTGATCAGTTGCTTTTTTAACAAACAGCTTTTTGCGCTCCTCAATCCGCCTGTAAGCCTCTGCTTTTATGTCTGCGGCTGATCTGGGAGTGCCAGGTCGTTGAGATGTTGGAATGGGAGGTGGTGGTAGCGGTGTCGAGCTAATCTTGTAAGATGGAGAAAGTGGCGGAGGGAGAGGCGTAGACAATCCTGGTGCAGTGTTGTAGGATCTGTCCAATTGATCGATAAACCGGGCTACATAGTCATTGACATACAAGCCTTGCTCAAACATTTGCCTATCCTTCAGTTGCCTAGTGCCGGAATCCAACTCTTGATCCACCTTTTTCATATCCGTCTCCATGATACACTCCACCTCTCGCTGGATTTTCTT
The DNA here is from genome assembly GCA_025201805.1 of Parasitella parasitica. Taxonomy (NCBI): domain Eukaryota; kingdom Fungi; phylum Mucoromycota; class Mucoromycetes; order Mucorales; family Mucoraceae; genus Parasitella; species Parasitella parasitica. The sequence continues at coordinate 145,641 of MU619291.1, forward strand.
GACATCATCGATTATTCGGTTCGCTTGCAATGTCACTGGTGCGTCGTAAGCCTCTGCTGCTAAAAGAGAAGGAGAATTTGCTGCAGATGTGTTTGCGCTTTTGTTCAGCCTTGCACTAACCATGGCTTGCGCTTTGGCTCGAATACGCTCAGACTCAGTCATCCCCGTCGTGTCCACATAATCGCTGCCACCATAATCAGCGGCAAGCACAACCTTCTTGACACGGGCAGCTTTCAATTGACACTGATTCAATGTTTCTGTTTCTTGATTCAGTTCTTCCTGTAGGCTCCTCATGCCGCTATTCAAGTAGTTAATTTCCTTTAGCAGGGCGTGTCTCTGATCAGCTATATCTTCCATCTGACGCAGGTTAAGCTGGTATCGAGCCCACCACTGTGCCGGGCTTTGTGTTGAAGAACGACCTCTATTAGCTGAAGCCTGCTGCTTCTCGTGTATTTCTTTGGAAACTGATGTGATGCGTCTCTTTAACTCCTCGATGCTAGAGTACTCGTCGTTCCCACTCAGGCTATAAGCATTGCTGTCGTCTTCGTTTATTCCGGTTGCAGCAGCCAAAAGCACTTTCTGTTCTCGTATCGACTTTCTTAATTCATCCAGCGTTGCAAGCTGATCAGATCCCCCCCACGGATTTCTCAAAAATGTGGTATTATACATGTATCTAGTTTATAAATAAACCAGTGCCTAGGTTTGCCGAAATGGAAGAAAGAAGGAATCAACTCATACAACAAATGCAATTTATTTAACACCTCATCTTTGCGGAGTTGCCAGTGATAATGTATCTTCATTTCTTGATGTCTGTACAAGTAGCTTGCATTCTCGCATAGCTACATGGGGGTAAAATTGTAAATTTCATGGCAGCCTGTCTCTAGCGTTAGACGTACAAACATGCAGCTGATTCCTTACTGTAGACTCAAGCATTCACGCTTCAAACCCAAGCAACCGAACTTTATTGAGTTTCCGATAAAAAAAAACATCTGGGATAATCATGCAAAAAGAGGGCCTCAATTGAATGGCCCACAGCATTTCTATGGTCTAAAGAAGCAGCAATTAAATATCATCTGTTGAAGCTGCTTGAATATCATATTAGCCCTAGTACGTATAGGGCTCGTTTTCATTTATTATGCTGATATATAGTCGATGAATACGTAATGAATGCATAGTTGATGGTAGACCTCTATAAAAATAAAAATGGCGTATTACAAGCAACGACTCTAGGCGTTACTGAGAAAATTTTCTTTGGTTCAATCAAAAACAGTTGGCATCGCATCGGCCGCCCAAGCGTCTTCTTTCAATAGCTTTTCCACAATCAAGACACTTTATATACAGGACCATGTGTATTGACATCATTCTCAAGTTACATTTGGTTGTTTTAGTTTAATTACACCAATTTATTGCAGTGTAACTGGGTGTTTTTAATGTGTTGACTATAGGAGACGGTACAAATATGATCAATGCGAGTTTGTGCGACACCCGGATAAGTTTCACTTGATCTAATCCTTATTATTCCAGTATTGCGTGTTGACTACCACAGCATAGAACCTACACAAAATGAATAGCCATTCAGTGCAAAAAAAAAAAAAAAAAAAATTGCCTGTTTTATACTATACGTGCTATGGCAGCACTTTTCTTAGCGTCCCAATGACGCTATAAAGCTTGCTTTTCCCAGCATGAGAAAGTTGTCCATGTGACAGATAATATCCCTCTTTCTCCTTAACAACAGCAAACTATCTGTAAAAAACAAACAGTTGTGAAGGCATTGTCCGATAATATCGATTGCAAAGGACCAAGGTGCTCAAATGCAGATCAACGAAACGAAGATGTTCTCAGTTTGATACGTTAGTAATGTATCACCCTGTCACAAATCGTGGTACAACACAATATCTATAAAAAAAAAAAAAGACTCTACGAGACAATTGAACCAAGCAGATCACTCCCAAATTTAAATAAATAGCATTAGAAGAAAAAGAAATATATGCCTGTATCATTTTCAACTTGTTGGGCCTTTCTTTTTTTTTTTTTTTTTTTTTTCACCCTCTGAATTTATTTTTTTTTTTTTTTTATTTTTTTTTTTTTTCATGTGTTTAACTCAGGGATAATTTCGATGCAGTGCATCTCACGTTCTATGATGCCCTTGAATTTTCTGTATTTTTATAATAATGAAATTGAGCTTATCGCTGTAACGTCTCAGTGTTACCACAAAATAAGGATATTATTACTATAACGAAATAATTCGGGAGTCCATTGTAATGGGTACACAACACCTCATACATGATGGACTATTGATTTATAAGGAATTGAGAATATTTATACAGATAAAAAGCGGGGAAGTCGACTATTTTTGACATAGTCTGATTTTTTATTGGCAAGACAGTATATATCTTCAATATCATGTATAGACATCGATTTGAAATAGAGGCACACAATGTCAATTTTACGCATATACAAGGAAAGATATGTTGCAACTACCATAAATGTAGATAATGCGACTTTGATCATCATATTTGTTCCCTTTTATTGTGGTATATCTTTACCACGTCATCTGAGAACACAATTGTGTATCATTTCCCATTATTCGTTGCCTATGGGACGCTATATACATTTTTTTTTAGAGGTTATTGGTACAAGGATCCAATGATGGTACATATCGTACATGTGTATTAGATTTCCATCTTTTCATAGCATTTACACAAGTTACGGAGTGTATAAAACCGTCTGTACATCAATGACTAAAAAAGTAGCAGGAAAATATAAACAAAAACGCTTTACACCATCTTGTTTACTAACTGGGTAAAGTATTTCGTATTTTTTACTTACACCAAGCCAGAAGTAGCAATCTCAGGTTGATCCAGGAACGAAAAATATTCAAGCTCCACTAAAAGCTTTGTGAATATTTGCATGTTCTGCTTTTTTTTTTTGACATTAATTTCTGTGATACAGTGATCTTTTAATATTATGCTATATGCCTTGTAAAACAACAGTGGTTATAAATAAAACTCTATAAAATATGCTAACTATATAAAAAGCTACTTGTATTCCTCAATCTCCTTCACCATCTAGGATTAAGATAAAAAAGATAGAAAAATAATAGTTGTTGTTTTTTTTTTTTTTTTT
>MU619291.1:148801-175495 GCA_025201805.1 Parasitella parasitica
TACTATGATGCCGTAGATCAAATGCAGACGTATGCAGGTCATGAAATTAAGAAACCATGGTGATATTCAAGAGACAAAAAAAGAGGCCCCAGCACAGTAATATACGCTTATTAGATAAATGGTATCGGATTGTACGAAGCTCAAGTTGTGTGGGTATTTCACATGAATTATGAAATGCAAATGTCTATTCAGTCATTTCAAGTTTTTGTATTCCACCCCCAAAAAAACAAAAGGAAAATGTATATATAATAAGCATGTCAAAACAGTAAACTTCTGTAAATCTTACATCTTTTTTTTTTTTTTGCTCCCCCCCCCCCTCTCTCGTTGTTATCGTCCTACAGCTGTTGGGATCTTGTAACTTTAAATCAGCATAGTTATTCTTTTCTCAAACTCCAACTTTGATTTACTATTCTTTTCTCCTTTCTCTAACAACCACTCCTAAATGGTCGCTGATCATTTAAACCAGCACACAGCACATGACGTTGCTCCAATTCCGTACGACAACGACAGCAACGACGACAACCACCATCTGCCCAGCGACCACGATGATCATGTCTTGCGCTCCAACAGCAACGATCTAATGGAAGAGTACTCTGAAAAGCCAGCTGCCCCTCCAAAGCGTCGATTTTACAAGAAGAAAAAGTATTGGATCATATGTGCCATCATCACTGCCATTGTTATTGTGGTGGTAGTTTGTTTAGCCATTTTTGTTTTCTTCCCTATGATTGCTCAATCTCTCATGAATCAATCCAGGATTGGAGTCAATAATGCCCAGATTACGTTCAATAAGCCTGGTGCTCTTGACGGACAGACTTACAGCAAACGTGATGGCGATAATATGAATACAACGTTTTACATGAACATGGAGAGCTCCCTCAGCAACACGGGCCCATTCTCTGCTGATATCAAGTTCCATAATCCAATCGATGTTCTTTACAAAGATCAACTATTAGGCAACATTTACCTGTACAATAACACTCATATCTCTGGCGGCTCTGGCTCTTTAAATGCAATCACTCCATTCTTGATCAGAGATCAAGCTGCGTTTTCTGCTTTTGCTAAGGATATGCTGGCCGTCGATGAGTTCAAGTGGACGCTGCGAGGAAAACTCGACATTACTGCTCTTACTAGGTATGAATAATTGCGCTAGACTTGGTTTCACTGCAGACACTAATCTTTTCTTTTTTTTTTCATACGCTTGCATCGCACATAATAGGACAGCTACCGTCAATCTGGACAAAGAGATTACTTTGAACGGCATGAATGGCTTCCCTAATGTCAAGATTGAGTCGTTCCAGCTTCCTGGTGATGACCCTGCTGGCGGCATCCTCGTAGAGCTTGGTACTGTTCTTACAAGTCCTTCTCCCATTGGCGTTCAATTAGGCACAATCGCTCTCGCTATCGGTTACGACGGTGTGGCTCTAGGGAACGTCAAGGCGGAAAACGTCAACTTGCAAAAGGGTGAAAACAAGATACTCCTGAAGGGTACGCTGGTGCCTCATAATGACACTGCTTCCCTTGACAAGGTGGGCCGCTTGTTCTCCAATTATGTGTCTGGTGTTATCTCCAATACCTCGGCCACCGGTATTTCTGCTGCTCCCGACGGTGTTAATGCCATTGATTGGCTTTCTGAGGGATTCAAAACCGTACAGCTGAATGTCGCTTTGGGCGCTCCTGAGCCGCTCAAGATTATCAATGCTGTGAGCATGGGCTATCTTGACCTAAAGTTCGATCCAAGTAGTCCTTACAGCCCCATCGTAACTGCTCCTAATGTCAATGCTAATTTCGAAATTCCATTTGGCTTTTCATTGAATATTACGCAAGTAACTCAGAACATCTCTCTCGCTGTCAACACCTCTGGTACTCAAACCACTGATTTCGCCATGATTCAGGTGCCTCTGGTGCCTGCTGTCAGCGACCAAAAGGCCGGCACGCTTAAGTTTGCTATTGATAACAGCGCTATTGCTGGTATTCCTGGCCAAGAATCAGTATTTAACGAGTACACATATGCTTTAACTGCCTCTGACAATTACACTTTTATGATTTCTGGCAACGCTTCCACCAAGACACAGACTCCCCTCGGTCCCATTACATTGAGCGGAATCTCCTTTACTGTGCCTACTACACTGCACGGTCTTCAGTTTCTGAACAGCACTGCTACTGTCATCAATGCTCTCGATGTTACTGGTGGCACTAGCGAAAACCTCCTGCTTGGCATCAATGTTACTATGGTAAATCCATCGGATTTCAGCATCTCTACCGGCGATGTAAATTTCGTCATGGGCGCTAGCGAGACTGATCTCGGTCTCGTCACTTTACGTAATCTTTCTTTGGCTCGTGGAGCAAACACTGTGCTGGCCGAAGCTACATTTGACCCTAGATCCTCTGATGTTGGACAGAACTTGTTGAGTACCTTTGTCATGGGTCAAGATAATGGCGTCCAAATCTCTGGCAACAAAAACTCTACTTCAATTGCCTCTCTTGCTGGTCCTTTGAGCGTCGTAAGTCTCGGTTCTACTCTTCCTGGGCTCAAAACGGCCCTGATCCAGGGCGGCGCCTTGTCTGTCTTGCCAGACACTACCAAGACTGGTATCGTGGGTGTCAAGGTGTCTATTGCTAATCCTTTCACTGCTGGTTTGGCCATCACCAAGGTTACGGCTGCTGCTACGTTTGTTGGTATGCCTGTTGGTAATATTGACCAGGATATTAGCAGTAGCCCATTTGTTGTGCCTGGCAAAAACACTTCTCAGTCCCAAGACTTGGACATGAGCATGAACATCGAGCCAGCTTCTATAGCCTTGTTGCTGCGCTCACTTGCTGTTCAGGCCAATATGGATACCAAATCTCTGGATGCTCTGTTAGGCTTAGGTGGCTTCAAGATTGCCGGTCAAGAAGAAGTTTCTGCTGATGCTAGTATGTTTACGAACTTTAACATTTCTAGCTATGTTCTGGATGCTATGAAGGCTCTCAAAGTCGATTTGTCGCTTTCGTCTGGCCTGACTATTGGCGAGTACTCTTCTGATTTGGCATTTTCTCAGCAGAACGTTGCCATATCTACAGATAACTCTGTCACGCAACTCATTCCTATTGTTGGCCAGCCTATTGTGCAACAAATCGTAGATGGCGCTGTACTTGCCTTTGAGAGTGTCATTCTGTCTGCCCCTACTAACAACGATTTCACGGTTCAGATGAAAGGAAGCATTACTAAATCTGGCCCTATGGACGCCATCATTAGTTTCCCTACTCCTCTTAACGTCGCATGGCAGGGTAAGACACTCGGTACTGTCTCCATGCCTGATATCAATGCCAAAGCTGATGTGGGCGCTTCATTCGATGTCACTGGTAAATTCACTATTGCCAGCACAGGCGATATGGGTGAATTTGCTGCCTACATGATCAATAACCAAGAATTTGTCTGGGATATCACTACGCAAGATGTCAGTGTCAGTGCTCTTGGTTTTACCTTTACAAAGATTACCATGGAGAAATTCATCACGCTGGCTGGCGCTAACGGATTCAAGGATGCTGTTACCATTAATTCGTTTGACTTGCCCTCTAATGATCCTGCTGGTGGTATCACTCTTACTGCGCAAACGTCCATCAAGAATCCCAGTCAGGTTGGCTTCAACCTTGCTGGTGTTGCATTTGAGACTGTATATAAAGGCATCGACCTCGGCCCTCTTGCGTCCAACGGCGCTGCTGTCTTCCCTCCCCAGGGCACGGCTGCTATTGCTATGAAGGGTCGCTTGGTCCCTCAAGATTCTGCTGCGGGGCTCGCTGCTATCACAGAAGTTTTCGACAATTATCTTGGTGCCAATGATTCTCTCGTTGATGTCAAGGGCGTCTCAGGTTCTGGACCTAACGGAGAAGTTGGCTGGCTCTCTAGCGCTTTCAAGACGCTGACTATCCAAAATGTTGTACTGCCTGGCCCCAAGACCAAGCCCGAGTTGATTCCAGCCATTACCATGAAGGACATGCAGCTTGATTTCACAAAAGATCAATGGGCTCCTCCTACTGGGTCCAACAACGTACAGGCGCAGCTCAAAAGTCCGTTTGGTTTCCCTCTTGGTGTCAGCCAGCTTAACATGGCGGTTACTGCTAAATATCAGGGCAGCGATGTTGCTTCTCTTGCTGTTCCTGACGAAAAAGCCACCACGAGTGCTTCTGGGCTGGTCACCACTCAGTTCAAGGATATACCCTTCAAGGTCATTGACAAAACTATTTTCACGGGCTTTGTTCAGCTCTTGACTATGAGTCCTAGTGTCACTTTTGGCTTAGAAGGCACCACCAACGCCATTGCCGAAACTGCTGTTGGTGCCCTCAGTCTGAAAAACATAGGCTTTAACGTCGATACTACACTAGCTGGTATGTATGCTGTAGAGCTGCATGCGACTGCACATGCACTAAACTTTTGTGATTAGGTCTCAATAACTTTGGCGGCAAGCTTGTCATCAACACCATCGAGGTTGTTGGCGGCACATCTGAATACATTATTATTGACATAACATTTACAATGACTAATCCTTCCAATATCACTATTACGGTCGGTGACATCAATTTTGATGTTGTCATGAATGAATTCAATGCGGTCGTTGGCCGAGTCTATCTCAAGGATGTTGTCATCCCACCTGGCGGAAAGGTCTACAGCACAGAAATGCACCTAGGCGAGAAGAGCTCTAACTCAAAAGCTGTCAGCCAAATGCTCGGAAATTACTTGACATCTGCCAAGATTCCCCTGACTATCCAAGGCTCATCCGAGTCGACAAAGATCGCTCCCTTAAATCCTGCTTTGAACTCTGTTAAGCTTGCTACCGAAATGGCTGGCATTGCTGGTAACTTGATCAGTCAAATCGCTGTCAAGGGCAGCATCATTGGCCTTTTGATCCAAAATAAGGGCTCTGCTTCAATCACCCTCAAAAATCCTTTGAAAACGCCATTTGCCATCAAGTCTGTCAAGGCCGCTGTAGTGTTTAAACCTTCCTCTGGTGCTTCTCCTTTCACTGTTGGTACCATTGATTATAACCTTCCCAGCCCTGCTACTGTCCCTGCTCAAGGCCAAATGACTACTGATGAATGGCCTGTCAAAATCGAAGGCTCTGGCATCGAACATCTTGGTCAAATGCTTGGGTTGTTACTTGATCCTGCAAAGTATTTCGATGTGCAGCAAAATGTAACAGTCTCTGTTGGCGATGGCTACAATACTGAAATGTTTTATTACCAAGACAAGGTTCCTTTCACTATTCAGATTGATGCTCTTCCTCCGATCGGTATTACTGCCAGTTCGCTCTCTAGTTTGTCTCTTCCTTCTATCCTCTCTTCTACCACGGATCCCAATCTCTTGGAACAGACAATCAAGGATATCTTGAGTGGAAAGTCTCCTGCAAGCAGCAGTGCTATTTCCTCCGTGGCTAATGCCACATCTACTGCAGCCAGCTCTTCTTCTGCTAAAGCTACTGACACTACTATCACAACTACGACTGCAGTCGAAGATGAAAAGACAACGACCAAGTCGACACCTACTGCCACTACAGACTCCAAATCTACTACAACTTCTAGTACAACTTCTGAGGCTGTGGAGACAACCACAAAAAAGCCGCTGTTCTCTCTACCTTTCTGAGCAGAGTGTCTTTTATCAGAGGATGTATTGGAATTTCATTACATTCACATTTGATATAATATCGCACGCCACTCATTCACTTTTTCCACTCTTTAAAAATATACGTATCGTACTTATCTCTTAAAACACACACATATTTATAATCATCTTTATCCTTTCCCAATACAATCAATTTACTAATTTAAGAATTAAAACCATTAATTATTACAAGACAAGCTGCTTTGTATTCTTTATGGTTTCCTAGGTATATATTCTGTTAATTTTTTTTGCAACTAGCTATGTAACCTTTCAAACCAATCATGTCTCCAATCTTGGGCCATTTCATGAGGGGCTTCAACACTTTAGGCAGACCGAACTTGCGTTTGATCATGATGGTTTCACCGAATGGATCACAGTTGATCAAATTAACAATAAGAAATTGATACTAACATCAGGGATACGACATTGTGTGAATAATATCCGGAATGTCGCCTACTGTCTTTGTGCTGTATACCAAGCGCTTTGAGAGCTGTTGAGCTTAACTGTGTACGTAAATTTAGGCTTCCTTCTTGATTTATAGAATTGCTATTTACAAACCGGGTAATGAACTGCTCCAGGATTCTTTGGATTGTACGCAGAGTCTTTATTATGGATTAACAGAGCGTTTTGTGGCAGGATTCGAGAAAGACGTGGAAGCAAGAGACTATGTATATTTCTATGTTTGTTCATGCTTCTTTGATAACTGGTAAGCGAACCAGGATAGATTTTGCAATTACATAAACATCAAATGATGGCACAACTAAAAAAAAAAAAAATGCTGCAGTGATGTATTGCTCTCTGTTTTATGATACGGAATTCGTATGCTTTTCAGCTTATTCACTCGATTTTTTGTTGTCATGTATGCTTATGAATGAACTCATCATTATGCAAAAGTCCTGATCGCTTGTAGCTTAAGCCAGTCACTGGTGATACTTAAAATCTACGTTCTGCTGGATGTGTTCGTAATCCTTTTCCTTCATCTCGACACACTTGATTCATACATGGTATTTTCGCTGCTGAATAATCAACAATGCGTTCCTCATGACATTTGTAGTTTAACAACTTTGACGACGATGATGCATTTGCCACACCTTTCTTTGGCGGCTTACGCCCAAACCTTGGGGGCTTTGTGAATCCCAACAGAGGCTTCTCAGAGACATATCGCTGTTTCCCGATAGCAATGATGCAGAGTGGAAGCGACCGAGAGAATGTAAATTATGGCGGAAAAAGTAAATGTTGATACGGTGTCGCATGGCATGATGATTTCTAACTGCAAGTCTTGTAGTTATTTTACCCCAGTCTGCGTTGGAGAAACTCTGTAAGTAGTGGACGACCATTGACAGATAGCAGCTAACAGCTTCCATAAAAGCACAACTCAATATATCATATCCCATGTTGTTCAAGCTAATTAATGGTGCGGAAAAGAAGCACAGCCATGCAGGCGTCCTTGAATTTATCGCTGAAGAAGGGCGAGTTTATTTGCCACAATGGGTACGATATTATCTCTCTCTCTCTCTCTCTCTTTCGATCGCATTTGCAGTGTAACTGATTGTTTATGATCTGATTCTAGATGATGGAAACATTAGGGACGGAACCTGGAAGTCTGATTGAAATAAAAAATGTGACACTGCCACTTGGTTCTTTTGTCAAGATTCAACCACAATCCACCGACTTTTTGGACATCAGTGATCACCGTGCTGTGTAAGTACAATGCTGTGTTTATTTACGAGGAAAGGTGTATTCATTTCAACCACAGACTCGAAAAAGCGTTGCGTAATTTCTCAACGCTGACAGTGGGCGATATGGTGCAAATCAACTACAACAACAGAGTGTATGAGATTCAAGTCATGGAGGTAAAGCCACATTTTGAAGACCATCACGGTATTTCTATTGTGGAGACCGATTTAGAAGTGGATTTTGCGCCGCCTGTAGGCTATGTAGAGCCAAGCAGCCAAACACCAGCACAGCCAGCGGTAATTTGTGATAGATCTCTACATGATTCAACGTGCTTTTACTTAATATATTCGCCTGCTGTAGAAGAGTCGCATGGTAATCGATTCACCCAAGCCTGTCAAAACTGGCTTTGCGGCATTTGAGGGAGGAGGCCAAAGCCTTCGAGGAAAAAACAAAGGGTTAGTGCAGGTAGAATTTTTGTGATTAAATGGTGCGATTGACATACATGAACGAAACAGGCCATTAGTGGACACTTGCAGTGGCATGAATACACATGACAATGACGAAAACGAGGACGGGCCATTCAATTTACCCTTTGGTCAGCTTTACTTTGGGTTCCCTGTCGTGCCTCCACCATCTGAGAATGACAAGACAGAAAACAAGAAAAGTATGTTTGCAGGGTCAGGTCAAACTTTGCGCACAAAGAAAAAATAAGCTCTACAATAGAATACACATATAAAAAGAGCTTATCGTACAACGCATGAATAAAGCAAAAAAAAAGACGACATTTTGATATACGAATATTGCTTCAACAACACCATCGATTGATTTTTTTTAACGGTTTTCCGTGTTCTCTGGTATGTGTACTCGACATATTATGCGTGGAATATTTTATTTCGTGAGGGTATCTTGAAAAAAGGAAAAAAAAAAAGTTGGAGAATGTGTCAGTTTCCTCGAAATCGACTTGCCTCTAATGCATATACTAAATGTAAATGGCAATGACCCAGTAAGTATGCTAATTACGGCTCGGATTTCATGATCAGACAGAAATGCATGATTCTATAATGAGGAGTAGCAGATGGTATAAGGGGGGGAATTGACCATTCATGCGGTAGTTGTACTTTATAGTAATGCACTCAAGGAGTTAAAAATGAGCATAGTTTTGATAAGACCCACACTGCGTGTATTTATGTAAACAGAGCAAGACCTTTGACAAAGAAAGTAACGTGGCTCAATGGTCATACAAAAGCGAAATAACCACGTTTTGCACAACGGGGATTCAATAAAAACCGATAAATAACAATTGGAAACTGTTTTCTCTTCTTCTTCCAGGATACCAAACTACTATGATGGATTATCAGCAGCGAATAAACGACTTGTTGGAATGTTGTCAAAATGAATGGGTTACTGTAGAAGCACTTGCTAAAGAAGCCAATGCTACATCTTCCATCCACTATGCCAGCAAAGATTTGCGAGAGGGCATCAAAAAGCTGGTTCAATTGCAAGATAACCTTGACGATATAGGCGCAATTGTCGCAAACAATTCAGAATGGAACAAGAAGGCAGATATTCTGATGGAGAATGTACGCAAAAAGCTCGAATTTGCATCAAGACGTAGGGATTCGTTTGTGTTTGTGTTGATATACAAATAAGCTGACTGACTGATCTTTTGTTTGCATAGTTACCGCAAACGTAAAGCCACAAACGAGCCAATCTTCGCCGTTACGACTATCAACAACATTTAATCACAATAATACAATCTCCAGTAATAAAGCTAATAGTATATCTGAAATAAAGGAAGAGGATGAAGACCAAGACGACGAGGATGACCAATTCTTGGATGCTTCCGAAGAATTACCCGATCAAGTGCAGACAGAAGTGGATTTCACGATAGAGCCTACCTCTAGCAGTGACTATACCAAGCCTAGCAGATCGTCATCGCCGTCATCATCTCTGTCGAAAGAACAAGACAACAAACCATTGTTTGGACGTAGATCCATACTCGTAGGTTTCATCTGTGCTTCATCATGGTTACAGTGATTAACGATCGGTTGCTTAGGTAGATGAAGATATCAAATTTGTAAACAAAGAAAAGAAAAAGAGTATATTTCCATTATTGAAAGGGCTAAAGACATCTCAATCCACGCCAGTGCATGGGGCACAGGTGCAAATCAATTTCTTTAAAAACGATAATGTTGAGCCAGATGCCAAGCATTTCATTTTTGCGACTGATGCGATAGTAGATCACCCGCTAAGGATTGGATTTGGATATGGCAGTTATATCTGCTATAGCTGTACTATACTAAGCGATAAGGTATGTCTTAGACACCAGGCCAGTGAGGGAGTAAACATACTAAAAGTCCATAGGGAGCTCCTATCACTGTACGAAAGAGATATTCGGATTTTGTAGAGTTACGGGAGGAGCTTGTCAAACAATATCCTGCGCTGAAAAGAAGTATACCTAAACTGCCACCAAAAAAAGTGGTTGGCAAATTCACGCCTACTTTTGTTGAGCAAAGGCGAAGAGATTTGGAGTATTTTTTCAAGTACATTGTACTGCATCCAACGTTGGGTGCGAGTCCAATCGTCAGGCATTGGATTGCGCCTTGAGATTGAAACAAGTAATTGAAAAGTGCATGTAGCCCATATCTTGTATCCACACAGTCAATAAAAGGCCTTTTTCAAATTTTTTTTCCCACTTTCGTATTTTTCTTTCCCCTTCCTTCCTATTGCAACAAGTATCCACCTGCTTCTTTACTATGAGCCACACTCCCATGGATCTTGATTCTTCACTAGACGATCTTATCAAGAAAAGAAGAACGTTTGGCTCTGATAAACACAGATTTAGAAAACAAAACAACAACAGCAATGCTGCTAACAAAACCAAAAAGCAGCATGCAAGTCAAGTCCAATCTCGACCTTCCCTTCAAACAAGCAAGGCCAAAGTATCTAAGCCCACGCAACGTAGTAATTCTGGTATTAATGCAAGACTAGTAAGTTGAAACCCCCCCCACGTGTATATAACGCGTATATTGACTGTACGCTCACAGTCTACTGCTGTTGGAAATGCGCCTTCTGGCCCCTTGTTCACAGCTAAAAATACACCAACCACACAGCGACTAACACCAAAAGCAGACCCTTCGCAAATAATTATCACAAAGGCTATACCTGTATCAAACTCGGTTCAAAGCAGAATCGGAAGTAGTGCTGGCAGCAATGATAAAAAGGTCAAAAGTGTTATTGCTAGTCGTTTAGGAGTTCAGCCTAGGCAACTGCAATCTCAAATAAATTATTCACAACATCAACAACAGCAGCAGCAGCAGCTCCGTCAAGTGAAGCCACCATTGCCTATACAAGCACAAAGAGATTCTATACAGATAAGAGGTATGTTCCAACCAGAGTATGCCGAGCAAGGACAAGGGATCTCGATTCGCGGTAGATCCAACACAGCTACAGCAAGATCTGGTATATCCATTAGAGGCGAATCTGGCCCTACTACCGTATTGATGACTGGATTGGATCCATATACTAATAGCGATGACGTGAGAGTAGGTTGAACATATAGCTCTGCTCACTCTTGCATTATTGAATTCGTTTTATAGATTACTGTAGAAGAGTTTGGAAATGTGTTGAGTTGTGAGGTTCTAAGAGATCGTCAAGGCCGCTCCTTTAGAGAAGCTGAAATCGAGTTTAGTACAAAGGACGCTGCGTTAGATTGTATTGCTCAAATGGATAACCGATTAGCAGATGGTCAGTATATAAAGTATTTTAGAGATTTGTAACCTGTGTGTAGCTGAAAAATTATCTTGAAATAGATTGCATTTTACGTGTCATTTTGAGAGAACCTAAAAAACCACAGACTTATGTTCAAAAACAGATTCGATCTATGATCCAACCTTCTTATGAGTAAGTGTGTAGAAAACTAATAAGAATCGCAGCATTTCGCTTATTATTGTGCTTTTGTTTAGAATGTCTGGCAAAATGTATTCAGATCAACTAACACCAAGATACGACATTTTTCGTCAATAGATGACAGCGATGATACGAAGCAAACATATATATACACACAAACACCTGAACATCAATTAAGTACACACTCACACACTTACACACTCATGAAATAAAACGGATGTAAAAAAGAAAGAAAAAATCTGGGATATCAAGAAGCAGCGAAACGAAAAACTGTATACATCAAACAATGTAAAGTCAATCAAAATAAATCCACCTATTATTGCTGAAAACCCGGGTTAATGTGGACCACAAGTTAAACACCTTTTTTTTTTTATTAATTAAAATAAATAAAATTGAAAAGTGGAGGAATTGTTAGAACAAGGGCATTTTTGCATTTTTCCTATGGATTGATACTTGGTTGCCAAAGATAGTATCCGTAAGCTGTGGATACAAAATATTAAATACCTCGAATATATAAACAAAAAATAGTTCGGCTCTTCTTTAATGTAAACAACAAAATTTAGAAATTTATAGGATAAGGCATATTAATCACCGAATATATAATCTAATCAGAAGCGTATTTTTTTATCGTCATATTTTAGTGTGTGTTGAGGTTATTTACGCTCTTTCATTGACTACTTGATTGTTAAAGTGTGTCTTTTAGGCCTCATCTTGTCATATTTAGACTTAATCCGTTATATCCCGACTTATTCTATCTTATTGAGACTTATTCTAGTGATTCAAGCTTATTTTACTATATTTTGACTTATTCTGTCATATTTTGACCCTCTTCCATCATACTTTGACTTATTCTATAGTGTTGAGGCTTATCCCATTATATTTAAGTTTAATCAATTATATTTAGACTTGTTATATTGTGTTTAGACTTATTCCATTATATCTAAGTCTATTCTATCATTACATAGACTTAATCCATCATATTCAGACTTGTGAATAAAGTCTTTGAAAAAGTCGCTCAAAATTACCTAACAGTGGCTGCTTAGTTAAGAATACTCATTAATAATTTTTGATATAGACTTTTCTTGAATTATTATGTCCAGGGCTATCTGATAGATATAACTTTACTGAAGAGCGCATATCCCAAAGGTTAAATTTCATCTTGATTCCAATATTGTTGTCGGCAATGACGCATCAAAATATGAGGAGTAGTCAGACTCAAAATTAGCAGTGTTGGTATAGGAAGTCATTTCAGAACTAACATTAGTTCTGGTTACATCAAATTCCTCTGCTTTTTCAGTTTAGTTTAGCATTTTTTGTTGACATAGATACAAAGGCTGAAATTTCCAAAATCTACAGTAAATAGACATTGGAAATTGTGGTAATGGATAACAAGATCCCTATTAGGGATTAAAACTTTAAGACCAGAGCACGCATTACTCCACAGTTCAAAGCAACACTTTGTAAAAACTATTGTGCAAATTACGTTATACTGTTCGTATTTCATATTATTACAGTGAATGAAAACGGTAGAGCCCATAAAATTCGAAATACCACCTGCCTGCCTCTTCTGTTTAGATATACAGAATATTTAATGGAGTTTCGCTGTATACTGCACACTGCCGCCGAATGATTGAACAATGTATCCACTAAATGCAGTGCTTGTAAAGCTAAACAAGTAAATAAATATAAAAAAAACAATTGGTTTTTTGATATGAGACTTTATTTGACCATTGTATGCTATTGTATTTACAACCAAACCGAGCGGATTAGTAAACGGTGGACATGTGATATTGTGATTCCTCAAAATCTTTGATTTGTTGAGCATGCAATCTATGATGTCTAGCACCGTTAGACAAACGTTTGGCGTAAGCGCCCACAACATATGCAAAGTAAATCTAGCAATTTGTAAGTATATCTGCAGACGGGCTCTATATATGATGTTTGTGTAAATTACCTGAACCAATTGAACTATGAAAACAATCACACCAAATATAATTGTGAAAGACTTGATCATGCTTGAACAATTGTCTCTGCTAGTAGCATGCTCAGTTAATAACCCTTGGTATTTAACAGGTGAATAATAGGCATTGTTGTTATTGAGTTGTGTGGGTGTGATGTTTTGTTGAGCATTTCCAACGCCAACAAATCCGACTACTGAGCATGAGTCAATGATTTGCTGCTTGTTGACTGCAATCAAAATGAGTGAAGCAACATAGACGATGGTTGATAGGATACAATTCACCCAAACAATGACACTGAATGCTTTTGAAAATCTTCTGGAACCCTATTTAAATATGTTAGTTCATTTAAAGATACTACAAATCTTGAAAACGTACAAACAATGAGCCAATAATCCCACAAAAGCCACCAATACAAATGAACACAGCAAACAATAAATTAATATAATACCAAGGTCTAGCAGCTTGTCCTGAATAAAATACAATAGCTAGGTTTGTTGTAGACTGTATGAGTTTACATTTTACATTTCGATTTCGTCACATATACAATAACTTACAGTTTACACCTACAAAGCCAGTTGCAGCGTAAAATAGATATATCGCCTACATGAAAAATAATAATAAGTATATACTGTTTAGTTGATCTTATTAAAAAACTCGAATTACGAAAAACCAAATGGCAATGAAAAAAGTGCCCAATCTTAGTGGGATTAGGCAGCAGCATTTTTCTAGACCAAGACCCATTGTGTGAACCGTATGATTAATATGAACAAACGAGTGTGATAGAGGAATGGGTATGATGCAAAATTACAAAAATTGATAATAGTATGATATAAAGACTTGGATAGAAGTAGAAAAAAAAAAAAAAAAAAAAAAGAGAAAAAAGGAGGGGAAAAGAAAGAAAGAAAGCTGAAAAAGGGAGCACATTTGGCACTAAAATTAAGTGTGTTTAACAAGCCAAATTAAGCTCTTTGATTTGCCATGACATTTATTATCGTAAACTACAATAGCAACTCTTTCTCTACTCATAAAACGTTTCGAATAGTTCGTTAATTATCTTGTGAATAGTTTTGATTGCAAATATAAGACGCTTTCTATCGTTTATCGTCCAGAATTTGTTCATTTTAAAGGTTTTGCTGATCAAGAACTCTGTGATACAAAGGTAATTAACGTATACTAAAAAACGGAAAGTGATAATAAATGACTGTGGTGAATCAAATTTCTCAATGTGCTTTGTTTTTTTCGTTAACTTTAATACAAAAAGTTTTATTCGTTAACAAGGCTACTTTCCAAGCAACTTTGGGCGCCGATGCTATAAAATAATGTTTAATTAACATTGACAATCTGAAATACTTGAGATTTATAAAACAAATTCTAACTTGATTAAATATACTCTAGGGCCAGTAACCTATTTCAACGACCAAGAACTCACATTGTCCCTATTAGCTTTCGTCAAACATATACCATCAGATTTTGACTATGCTTATATCGAATCAGCTAAAGAAAATTCCAATGATAGTATGATATTCAGTGATTTAAACAAACAATGCATCATTTGGGGAATTACATAACAAGATCTACTTTCTATCAAGGGCAAACTGGTCATGTACTCTAATCCATCTCTAAGCTATCCGTGACAAAATGTCCTTTAATAGCTAGCCACTGTTGCTGTTATCATTGCCAGCAAGAATAGTTGGATCGCCCGGACTATGTCATGCTCCGCCAAGACCTATTATAATTTACTTTTATTATAAAGAATGATGGGTAACTACTTTTTGTTATAAAGTAATAATTGTCTTTCCTGATCTGTGCGGCATCTTTTACGGTTCAACGATATTGTTTGATACACCGTCCCTGAGAATTTGATTTTGATTCTTGGCTGTATTGCTGTAGCCAATAACATAGAGGAGGCAAAATCGAAACCGTGCGTATGTGTGTATATGCATATATGTGCCTGTCTGAGTACGTGTATGTATTATATTGATCGCCCAACTCGATTTTCTTCTGATGCATGCATTATACGATGACTTGTAAGGTTTTCTTTTTTATTTAAAAAAAAATTAGGTATGGCATATAAATCATGAATAATCATAAATGTAACCTAAAATCTGAGCGGTATCAAAACTGAATTCAAGAAAACCGTTATGTAGACTGAAGTGAGGAAATATAAAATTAATTTTACAAGAAAACGCACTCCTCACTCGCCAGACGAGTGTGTGAGAAAAAGACGTCGACTATTTGAAAATTAGTAAAAGGATATGTCCAGGTAACATGCCAAACAGAAAAAGGACTTCAAATTACTATAAACAGAAAGGAAGAATACTTGTACCGACAACCTTTTGAAAAAGAAGTTTTTTTTTTCCTTCTTCCTTTCTTTGCCTCTTTTATCTCTCTCTTCATTTTTTATTTTTGGTTAAATAATGCTGAATTCGTATATAAATGAACAACCAAAAATTAGAATTGAAAATGATAGATTAGTTGCGTCCGAACACATCAAATCCGGCTCAATCATACTTGTCCAACCGCCACTGGCATCAGTCCCAGTGCCAGCCAAACGTCACCAGAGATGCAACTACTGTCTGCGCAAGGCACAGCTGCAATGCTGCTCTCGCTGTAGATCGGCCTATTTCTGCAGCAACGAATGCTTTCGAAATGCCTGGCTTCATTTCCATCGAGTCCTGTGCGAGCCCCAAGAGACAGACATTTACAAAGATGTAGATGCAGATCGATGGTTATTGGAGAGAACAGCCTTGACCCTCCATAGTCACGAGCGTCTGAATAAGCAACAATCGCACTCTCCGCCTCACTTGCCTTTTGCCATTCAGGCACTTCAGTTACACACACCCAACTATCAAGGCACCCAGCAACACAACAACACTGTGGAAGATGTAGCAAAGTTTTTAGAGCCATTCGACTGCCAAATTTCACTGCAAGACCTCGATACGCTTTGGCATAGAATCAAGCGGTGCGCATTTCCAATTGTGGATCCCGAGCACCACATGGATCAAGTTGCTGTGGGCGTATACCCCATCACAGCACTATTCGTTGGCCATTCCTGCCGACCTAATGCCGCTCTGCTATACAAACAAGGCACGCAGTCTCTCTTAACATTGGATAATATTTTACCTGGAGAACCCATCACCATTTCATATGTCGATGTCGTCAGCACAAAACCAGCAAGAACGCAGGCAACAAAGGAGAGATTTGGGTCGGATTATGCATGTCATTGTACAAGATGTGAGGGTGATTTGTCTATAGTGGACACTGCTTTGGAGAAAGGCGAATCGTTGGGAATGTCCGAGCAGGATGGACTAGAGTTGATGAGCAAGCACATTAAATCGTGGTCAGTACTTGATATGGTCAAACATGCAGAGGCAAAGGATAAGGATAGTTGGTCGCCCATTCAAGTCTTGGAGCCACCTGAATTTGCGCATTTCGTCAGCCGGATTGCAGCACCAGACATTTACTATGCTTCAATTGATGACAAAAAACGGCAATCTGACAACATGTACAAGTTTTATATGAAAGAGGATAGAGCACATTTGTTGCAGCGCATACCAACAGCTATGGCTGCCCTGCTGAATGTGCCAAAGGTGCCGGCATTCACCTTGGCGTCTATCCGTGCGGCTGAAAAATTACTCTTCCAGCGTATCTCTGAGGGAAAATGGGTCGAAAGTTCTCGATGTGCCTTATACCTGTTTGTTGTATACCGCATAATGTACCCTCCCCTCCACCCTACTCTCGCTTACCATACCCTCATCTTGGCAAGGTCTGGGTGGAACGCTTTGGTTGAGATGGAGCTGATTGGCGTCGAGAAAAAGCTTGAGAGGATCTATGCAAATGGCACCCGAACATGGATTGAACTGGCTAAAAATGCGATAGACGTTACGTTCGGAAGAGAGTCTAGTTTATGGAGAGATGTGATTGAGCTTCAATGGGTTTATGAGCGTGAACGCAAAGTGAAAGGCACAGCATAAACATAATTAAATAAAGCAGTTAAAGCACAGTTTTCTTCTATACATACAATAAAACTTACTTTGTTTCTACCCATTGCCCAGAAAAATAGTGTTTGTTTTATTGAATGTTCAAAATTAATTTGCCCAGCTCTTCGAAAATAGATTGAGTTCTTTAAGTGTTTAGGAAAAAAATTATCAGAGTGTTGGAAGAGTTCCTGCAAATGCCAAATAGGACAATCTTTAAAAACTATTGAGATGGGAGTTTCCGTACCTTTCATCTTGTTTCATTTGAGCTATCCTTCAAAGCTTTCCATGAATGCTCAATAGCGTTGAGCTCAGGGGAAAATGGCGGGAGGTATACATACATATATACACCTTCTTTCGTTGATTACGGTGAGGATCAACAAGATTATGACTATGAATTAGGGTATTGGCCGCCATAACTATCTGAAATCCCTTTTCATGTTGATAAGCTCATCCACAATGTCAATGTGTCATTACTAACTAGATGTAATAATTGGCTGTAATTCATTTTGATGATTTTCGTTTATGGTGCCTATAGTCTTTCTTTTTTTTTTGGAATTTCCTGGTCCCTTATATTCACACTCACAACACCAAATGCTAAAGTTGCGCCGATAATTGTGTGGTGGGGAGCAACTTCTGATAAGCTTAAGCCTAGGCTTATCAGTGGTGGAAGCGTACAAAATACTCTGAGCATGGGACATTGTTTGATTAATAATTGCATGACATGGACGTTTTCAGTCTTTAGTATAGCTGATGCATAAAATACTTTGTCAGAGTGTATTTTAGGCTCTTTCTTGTGGAGGGATATTTCCCTAGACCCCCTTCAGCTCAATTGAGCACTATTTCAAGCTGGATTTGACAAATTTTCTTGTATATTCGCTGCCAGGCTTCTATAAGGAGCAAAATAAACACCATCTTATGCGCCATAAGACCAGGAGGTATGACCATCGCTATCTGAGCATACCTTGCTTTCCACTGGGCGATGTCTGTATCAAAAGTAATCTGCAAAAACAGTTTTATTTTTCAATATTTATCGTAAATATATATATCAAATATTTGCCCATAACCTCTGCTAAAATTGTCAGTTTCTGCCTATTAAATGGAGCCTCAATTCCAACATTATTGACACTGCCACTCAAATGGAATTGTATAAAGACTTCTAGAAAATAGGACCAGAGCAATCCTGACTTCATCCTTTTTCAATCATCAGTGAAGGCCCTACGTTCTCCGCGATATAGTCGCTTGCAGTGCCTTATTACTTATTTGTCGTTGGAAATAATCGTTATTCATATCGAAATAACTCTTCTCAATATCTACACAACTTTACCTTTTATGTTTCTTCTTCTGTTTGGAAATTGTTACCAACGTATTTCGTGATGAAAATAGAAAGCTGAACATTATATCAGTTCCTTTATTGGCTCGTGTTTTTATAAGACAATAAAAAAGTCTGGTGATCTTCTTAAGTACATTCGTAGAGCTTACTATGGATTTATTGAAGAAGGTCCCGAATATCTTAAAATATTAATGAACATTTGCAGCCTTTTTATTAACTGATATTTTATGTGCGACAAAAAGAAACTAGCGAAATATTGGTAGGATTAAATGTATCCAATGTCTTTGTATCAATTGGCAAGCTGCGTTTTTTATATTCAAAAAGACGACATAGAAAATTTACTGCCGCAAAGAGAAAACGGCTTCAAAATTGATGTTAGAATCGTTTGCTGCTACAACGGTGTTAATTATAAATTTGTTAATGGGAGCCGCCTGCCCTTCAGGTGATGATAAAATCGCACAGGACGAAGGAAAACTCAACCGAGAGGGTAAAAATATTCAAAATTATTTTGTTGAGGATTAATGCAGTACTTTATTTCCGTTCATCAATAGTTGACCTATTCATCAGTATTAATACGTTACACCTTCCTTCGCCTAGTCTTTATACCTATTCGTATTCATCGATACAATGTTGCTTTGCCAACAAGCATTCCGGAAGTTGAGGAAGTAGTACCTGATTTAATCGTCAACTTATTGACTTTATGTTCAAGTACTTGGTACATTAAACATTATGCTCACCAAATTATCAATACTAACTTGTGTCTCTTAGAGCTATGTACTCTATATAAAGAAAACTATTTTCCAAAAACGTAGAGAAGCTTTCGTTACCAAAGTGTCTTTTGGCAAAGATAATAAATCTCGTAACTAGAAACTATTAGAAATGAGCTATTGGACCCGCCCTTGGTACTTCACGTCCCTTTAAGTCCCAAAAGCCTGCCTCCGCGACAACCTGTATGGTGTATGCCTGCAAACAATGTAATGGAAAAACTGTTGAAAGCCTACTTTTCAACCAATCTCCCATTAACGATGGCATTTGGGAATTTGGTTGAATGCAAGATTTTATAATTCATATAATGAAAAATATAGTGGCAAACATATTTGTTGCGAAGATTAGCTGTGTCCCTGTCCCCATCATAAATCCTCAATTGTATAAAATAAGAATAAGTGCATTATGCATCTTCATGTTTTCCATAAGAGATGTTTTCCGTCTTTATGAAAAATGTTCATTATGTGGACAATAATTATTTGATTACAAAAACCCAAAATGTTGGTCAACTTAATTGGGCAGTGTCTTCGAAAGGTCGGTGGAAAGAGCACTAATCCTCCAATGAAATGCACAAGACCAAATTGGAGCTTTATGTGTAAACGCGGTCTATAAATCTTCCAGTATCTTCTTTCCCCTCCCTTTTGGCTTTTCGCTTTTCGTTTACACTTTTAATTAGTTTTTGCTGAACTATGTAAGCAAACAACATGTACAGATATACCATTTAAACAATCTAACAGAAAAAATCTAGGGCACAAACTCTTGTCGAGTCTGAACGGGTGGCTTCAGCTGCTCTGTTAAGGCCGTTGCCTAGACGTTGGCATCTGTACGTCTGGCCTTTTGTCAGCATGTTTTACCCTGTTTTCATCTACGTTTACTACAATCACTACGACACCTATCTTGGTTCTGAGGAATGGACATTTGTTGCGCTAGGCAGTATTATCACTCTGCACGCCATGACATTTTTAGTATGTCAATGGAGCGTTGACGTCAAAGCGCTTCTCACTTGTGTCAAGGTAAGATTTTGGCTGTAAATCACATATAAATAATGGCAACAACAAACACATTTAATTCAGGAACTCGACGTCAAGAAAGCAGAGATTATCAAAATAGTACCTTTTCGCTATCAAGGGAAAGGCATGCTTGTTCCTCTGGAGCATTCAAAGGTAAAAACATACGCATTTATGCATGGGGGGAAAAGACTCACACTGTATAGTCTATTGATAAAACGGAGGACATCATCTCTTTTGTGTTCCAACAAAAAAAGTTTATTTGGAATTTTGATAAAAAGCAATTTCAAAAGTTACTGTATCCCTCTGATCTCAACAACACTGTGGGTTCCTATCAAAGTACAAAAGGTTTGACGACTCAGCAAGAAATTGAGTCCCTAACTCATGCTTACGGCTTAAACAAGTAAAAAGACGACTACTGCAAACGTCTTACTTATATTGCTCGTCTGTAGATTCGAGATTCCTCTACCCACATTCATGGAGCTATTCAAGGAACACGCAGTTGCGCCCTTCTTTGTGTTCCAGATATTTTGTGTTGGCCTTTGGTGCTTGGATGAGTATTGGTACTATTCTCTTTTCACTCTGTTCATGTTGGTTGTGTTTGAATGTACGGTTGTTTACCAACGTCTGCGCACGATTGGCGAATTCCGTGGCATGAATCAAAAGCCCTACCCTGTTTATGTCAAGAGAGAGAAGAAGTGGATCGAGATTCAAAGCGATGATTTATTGCCTGGAGATGTTGTTTCGATTGTCCGTACAAAGGAAGATCAAGGCGTTCCTTGCGACTTGGTCATTGCGGATGGATCTTGTATTGTAAACGAGGCTATGCTCTCTGGTGAATCGACGCCCTTGCTTAAGGAATCCATCGCTCTTCGAGACCCTAATGATGAATTTGACATGAATGTGACAGACAGACTCAATGTTCTCTACGGTGGTACCAAAGTATTACAGGTAACTACTTCCAAAAACGAGGCCCCTCCTGATGATGGCTGTGTCTGTGTTGTAGCACGTACTGGTTTTGGCACGTCTCAGGGCGAGCTTGTTCGTACCATGATCTTCTCTACCGAACGTGTGTCTGCCAACAATTTTGAAGCTTTGTTGTTTATTCTCTTTTTGCTCATTTTCGCTATTGCTGCCTCTGCCTATGTCTGGCAGGAAGGCGTGAAAAACGACCGCAAAAAGTCAAAGCTGTTGTTGGATTGCATCTTGATCATTACTTCTGTTGTCCCCCCTGAATTACCCATGGAACTGAGCTTGGCTGTCAACAGTAGTCTTGTCGCCCTGTCAAAGTATGCCATCTACTGTACTGAACCGTTCCGTATCCCTTACGCTGGTCGTGTTGATGTATGTTGTTTTGATAAGACTGGAACCTTGACTGGCGAAGACCTTGTCTTTGAAGGTGTTGCCTATGCTGACGATACAAAGCTCTTGAAGGCTTCTGAAGTCTCTGATACTACCAAATGGGTTCTCTCCAGCGCCCATGCTTTAGTCCAGCTCGAAGATGGCATTGTTGGTGATCCTATGGAAAAAGAAACCCTCAAGGCGCTTGATTGGGAACTGGGACCTCACGATATCGTCTTCCCCAAAGGTGAAAAGGGTGGCCATAGCTTGCAAATTCGCCGTCGTTATCAATTCTCTTCTGCATTGAAGCGTCAATCCTCAGTCTCAACCTTATCGCATCCTTCCTTGAAGGGCAGCAAGACATTCATTGCTGTGAAAGGTGCCCCCGAAACGCTCAAGCAAATGTACACCGAGATACCTGATAACTACGTCGAAGCCTACAGACATTTCACTAGAAAGGGTAGCAGAGTTCTGGCTCTTGGCTACAAGGTTTTGGACAACAATTTAACGACCAACCAGATCAACGATCTTGCTCGTGAATCCGTCGAATCCGAACTTATTTTTGCCGGCTTCATCGTCTTTACTTGTCCCCTCAAGGACGATGCTATTGAGGCTTTGAAGGAATTGAACGAATCCTCTCATCGCTGCATCATGATTACTGGCGACAACCCATTGACTGCCTGTGCCGTTGCTCGTGAAGTGGCTATTATCGACCGCGAAGTATTGATTGTGGATAGGGATGAAAGTCGCAAGGACAACATGGTCGTTTTCCACAGTATTGACGAAACCTATCGCCTTGAAGTGAGCCCTACTGAGCCTTTGGATACAGCTGTCCTGGACAAGTATGATCTATGCCTAACAGGCTCTGCCATGTCTCTTTTTATGCCTCAGAAGAATAATATGAACATCATCCTGGAGCACACTTGGGTTTACGCTCGTGTTTCTCCTTCCCAGAAGGAGTATCTTTTGACTGGTTTGAAGGATCTCGGTTACACAACATTGATGGCTGGCGATGGCACTAACGATGTTGGTGCGCTGAAACAAGCTCATATTGGCGTTGCCCTTTTGGATGGCACTCCTGAAGATCTTCAAAAGATTGCTGAGCGTCAGCGCATTGAGCGTATGAAGGCCATGTATGAGCAGCAAAAGAGCATCTCTGCCCGCTTCAATCAACCTCCACCGCCCCCTCCTCCCGCTATTGCTCATCTCTATCCTGAATTCGCTGCCCAGCTAGCAAACCAACAAAACCAGAATTTGACTCCCGCTCAAAGGCGTCAAATGGAACAGAAAAAGAAGATTGAAGAAGCTACTCAAAAGATGATGGAAGGGATGGATATGGAAGAGCCTCCTACCATCAAATTTGGTGACGCCTCGGTTGCTGCTCCCTTTACTTCCAAGCTTCGTAACGTCACATCTATCAACAACATTATCCGCCAAGGCCGTTGTACACTTGTTGCTACTATTCAAATGTACAAGATCCTAGCTTTGAACTGTCTGATTTCTGCTTACAGTCTGTCTGTATTGTATTTGGATGGCATCAAGTTTGGCGATTTACAGGTTACTATTTCTGGCATGTTGATGGCTGTTTGCTTCCTTTGTATTTCTAGAGGCAAGCCTCTCCAGAAGCTTTCCAAGGAACGCCCTCAACCCAACATCTTCAATCCTTACATCATCCTGTCTGTCCTGGGCCAATTCGCCATCCACATTATTTCCCTCGTTTATATCAACGGGCTTGCGAAATCGTTTGAGCCGTAAGTACAAAATGTATATACAAGCGAAATCCATCAAGTTTATTGAGCCATTTTTTTTGTTTTTTTTTTTTTTTTTTTTATTTTAGACCAAAGGAGGTCGATTTAGAAGGAGAATTTGAGCCTAGTTTATTGAATAGCGCAGTGTATCTAATCCAGCTCTCCATGCAAGTGTCCACCTTTGCTATCAACTACCAAGGCTATCCTTTCCGCGAACGTATTCAGGACAACAAGGCGTTGTACTACGGTTTGATGTCAGTGGGTGGTGTTGCGTTGGCTGGCGCAACTGAAATGTGGCCTGAAGTGAACGACCAGTTAAAACTCGTTCAATTCCCCGGCAGCTTCCGTTACAAGTTAACGCTCTGTATGATTCTCGATTTCGGTATTGCTTACGCTATTGAAAAAGTCACCAAGCTCATGTTTGCGGATAACCGTGCCAAAGCAATCGCCCGGAAAAGCAAAGACTAGAAAATATATATCTCTGTAAAGAAAAAATTGTAGATCTGTCAATACAACTACTATATAAGATACGATTTCACATGTATTCCAATGGAGGGGACCAGGTCATCCTTACGAAATGGGTTACATGCGATGTTTTTTTGTTTATTTTATGGCTTGAACAGCATGTGATAGAAGACTAAAAGTTCAATATTTGTTGTTTGTGTCGATGAAGGGATGCTGTAGTATAAAAGGCAATATAGTAATTGCCGCGTATGACGACAAACGGAGCGACCTTTTTTTTTTTCAAACTTCTTGGAGGAGAAATGTGTCAATTAAAACGATGACAGTGCTATTTAAGACACTGCACACTCGAATTTAGCATTGCATGTTTTTAATTTACATGTATTGAATACACTTACTTTGACTGCACTCGGGGCACCAACTAATCTCGAAGTAGCGTTTATGTATAAGGCAATAATTCTTTCCTCGCGTCTGACAGACATGCCCTTTGAAGTAGTTCATGTGTTCATTAATAGCTAAAGTTAGGCCCTGCAATGACATCTGTATTTAAGTATTAGATAATTAAATATGACTACATGCACGTTCTGCTCACTGGTAAAAGATGCAAAATATAGCACATACAACGAAAAATAGAGAAGAAAAGAAAGAAAGATGTGTTTACCAAACAGCCATACGTGCTTGAAGAATATGTAGCTATTTTTTTTTTCCATCAAATAAACAGAAGAACTGTGTCCACTTTGTTGGGTGTTACGTGGAGTAACATGGCTAATCTTTGAATCGTTTGTAACCATAATACAGATACAGTTTATATGCATGTGCAACCTCTTTTAATACCATAAGAGATCAGCGCTTCATATGAATAGTTAAAAATACGAAACGCCATATACATCTGTGAAAATGCCATACAATTTTCAAGAACAATTGATTGTTTGCCATTAAAAATATGTGTACTATCGTAAGCATTGATGGCAGGACTACACATAAAAATCAATGCACTCTGTACTGTATGTTTACAATTACGACCAAAAGCCACTTGTAATGCTTGGAGAAAACGCGATTTCCAGCTTTTGCAATTTTTTGCATTTTTTAAATTAAATGCATCAGAAATTTCAGGAGCCAATCTCAATCCACAAACAAAACCTGTGTATGTCTGTTTGTTATGTAACGGAACAGCAACTGAGCTTTTGCCTTTGCCAAACAGTAAAAAAGAAATTAGATCAGGCTTCATACTTGGCATATACATATCGTAAAATTTATTCATAGGTTCTAGGCATATTTGAATGTACAATATTATGAAACTGTAATTGGTAGATTAGGGACATAAGGAATGAATGTGCATAGTTGAAAGGCGATCATTCATCAAAAAAAGAAAAAAAAAAGAAAAAAAAAAAAAAAGAACATAGAGTGAAGCGTACATGTTGATTCATATGTGCTCTAGCCTTGATGGAGGGGTGTCACCGTGATAGTAAGTAGATCATCATTGTCAGATGAGGTGCTAACATTGATGCTGTTTTCAAAAGCAAGTACGTGAAAAACTGCATTGTATAATTCAGTGAATAGTCTGTTTGGAAGAAAAGTTATGTTGTACCCAGTTGCATTATCTTTAAGAGCTCTGATTATACGTAAAAGTACAACAGCCGCCTCAATATGATCGTTGTAGGAACTTATATCAATTGAAATATTCTCGATTCTCAAATATTTTAAAACGAGGTATTCAATAGGATTGCAAGACGAACAGTTTGAGACATTCAAAACTTTTAATGAACAAGCGCTGTGAGTGTCATGTCCTTCAAACCATTGCCGAACTTGATCCGTCGTCCAATCGCCCTCATTTCCAATCCACTTGATATTCAACTCTTGTAGCCGAGGGCAGTTGTCAGCAATAAATTTCAACGAAACGATATTGTTTCGCTCCACAGAAAGAGCAATGGATGTCAAGCACGTAAAGTTTTTGAGGGATAAGAAGAGACGAATGCCGGTACTAGATATTTGTCGAGGTATCAAAAGATAGAGATGTTCCAAACTTTCCGTAAAGCAGAGTACTGCCTCCTTGTAAACATCTGACGTTTCCTCGCCAGGATCTGGAATCTTCCTCAATTTAATTTTCTGTTGGTCCCTGCTTTGTCTGGCCATGTTACAAAGCAACTGGTAAGAGTAGGGATCGTCCAGATTTCCATCAATAATCTCCAGATTTTCTTGGAAAACCAACGACAAAATCCTCTTGTAAGGGTTTCCTTCATCGTCACTAAGGCTATTTTCATTTCTCAAGTAATCCATATCATAGTGGGTACGACTAGTGATTCTCAGATGTCTGACATAGCTCTTCAATTTTGTATCCTTGGTCAAGTGTTTGATAAATCCCCAGGCTTGTTCCTCGTTGGCAATACAGATGGGTTTGCCAAGCATCAATTTGGTCGCCTTCGGATTACAAGCCTTGCAAATAAGTCTACATTCTGCCAACTCCTTGATCTCATCAACGAAATCAAGCACATAAAATATCACTTCCAAGGGTAATCTTAAGCTAGACATGGGAATACGTTTAATGCTTCAGTTTGTGGTGCCTCGATGATTAAGAGACAAGGAGAAAACACATCTTGCTGCCGTATTGCTTTAAATTTATACTATAGATTGTATGAACACACATCATTCAAAATCTACATGATTCATTGTTATACGATCATTTAATAATGAATACACACAGATACAGACATGGACATATGATCATTGGAATGTTTGTTGTAAATGATGGTTCTCGTATCCAATTAAACCATTCATCGGGTTACTGTGAATCATACTTCGATCCTTTACAGCAAGCTGCATAAAATCGTCATTGTGGTGTTATTAAGGCGTTTTTTTTTTTTTTTTTTTTTTTTTTTTTT
>MU619291.1:186371-196892 GCA_025201805.1 Parasitella parasitica
CGATTATATGCAATTGTGATATGAAAATTTGTGATATCATCTGATAACTTTATAGATATCAATGAAAACATGAATGTCAATGTTGTTTCCAGATAGCGCCAAGTCAATGCTAAGTTTTCCAAGTTAGATCTCGGTTCTACGGTCATTTTAGCAAAAGTTATGAGCAAATATCTGATATTAATGATAAATATTGAAAAATAAAAGTATTTTTGCAGATAACTTTTGATAGAGACATCGCCCAGTGGAAAGCAAGGTATGCTCAGATAGCGATGATCATGCCTGTTCTTATGGCGCATAAGACAGTGTTTATTTTGCTCTTTATCGAAGCGTATCATCGATTATATTTGAATGGAGGATGTCGTCAACGCAATTCAACCTTTTAATTTGAGACTTGACTATTTTTTACTGATTTATTAATTGTTTCCCACGCCATGGATTTATGGCAGCTTTTGAAGTTTGATTCAAATAAGGCAGAAACACAATGCAATTCAACATTAATAAAACAAACTATTCTTCTAATGCAAAAAGTTGGAATTATGATAAATGTTAATTATAATGCAATAAGCGATAGCGTATAATATCTCAGCGTCAACTAGTTCTCATGAATATATTATTTTGGAAGGACTAATCCGCATCTTATATCAACAGGACTTTGCAGTACCTTCATGAAAACAGTGTCCAAGGGTGTTAATAGAGACGTACTTTTAGTACTAATATTAGGCTGTTTGGGTGCTGCGTTTCCCTCTTGTGATGGCTGGTATGTTGATGATGAAGAAAAAGGGGTACCCACGGTTGCTCTTCTCATTTGGACCAGCCTAGACTGTAGCGAATATAGCATATTATTTAGATGTTGTGCGAGAGTTGAATTTGTTAGTGTATCTGTTTTCAGTAAAATAACGTCTTCCAGCAACGATTCTGATACAAGGCGGGCCTCTTCAGGTTGCATAGATCGAATAAGTGATAATGCGATTTCGTAGGCCACTTGAGAATCCGTAGTGTGATCAAACAAGTCAATTTGGAGGTTTTCGTCTACAATATCCATCCAGTTATTTTCATCTAGTTGGTCGACAGGATGCTTTTGTTCTAAAATATGCGAAATCTGTTGGTTGAGTGTGTCGACTTGGAGCGTGATAAGATCGATGCGTTCGTCCATGTACTGTGGCTCATCCGAGACGAGCGCCATTCCTGATTTTTGCTCTTCCTGAATTATCAATTCTCGCTCAGCTAATAGTTCTTTTTGTTCATCTTTCAGTCTATCACGCTTAAACAAGACGTTAGTAATGGCTGACTGTAAATTTCCTTGTTCAAGGAATGTAAACCTTTTGTATTAACTCTTCGCCAGCTTTGGCAGTTGAATGATTTCTGACATATAAAGAAATGGCTCTGAACAGTAAAAGTTAGGTTTTTTCTCTTATGCTTTTGTTGTTAATGTGCGATTGTACCTATGAATTAGTTTTTTCTTCTGGTACACTTGTTGCTGTAAGGATGTTACTTTGAATTTGCCACCCACTTTTTTTATGGCATTCTGCTTTACAAGATAACCACGTACATTGGCACATGCAGCAGCTTTTGCCAGCAAGTTGCGATCAGTGATTCCGCTTCCCGCAGGAACTTTTTTGCCATGGTTAGCCAGCACCTTTTTCAGAATAGCGGCAATCTGCTTCATCTGCCCATTCAATGCCACGATTTCTTCAGTGGCCAGTTTGCACGCCGACTTTTGCTGCATAAGATCTCTTTCCAGTCGCTTTCTAGCGGAAACAAGTTGAGCTTCCTGTCTCTTCATCTTGGTCATTTCTTTTCCATTTTCCAGAGACTTTTCTCGAGCTCTGTCTGATTCCAATTTTAGGCGTTTAATTAGCTTCTTTTTCTCATGAGTTAGCTTTTCTACGGTCTTGTTCAACTGATCTATGACTGATTGATTTTGATTTCTCATTGTGTCTGATTTGCTAATTAATTGCATATGCTTTCGGCGCAACACTTGTTGGTCTGCCTGTTGCTTTTTAATGCGACATTCGTATTGATTTCGTAGCTCTGCAAGCTCGCGTTTGTATTGTGAGGTAGCAGTAGTTTTTTTCACAGTGGTTTCTTGCAATTTCCGGTTCAGTTGCTTTACTTGATCTACTCGTAATTTCTCACACTTCTCTACTTGACGGATCAAAAGGTGTTTGCTTTCTATGGCGCTGCTTAGCTTTTGCAATAAGCGTTTATTCTCGCTAATATGGTCGTTTTGAAGCACTGGTATAGTGGGCGGCGTTATATCTACTGTGCGTCGTCTATATTGTAAGGCTTTAGGATTTGTATTCATATCGCTTTTTTTCAGGTCCCATGGGCTGCTATTATGATGAGCAATCGAAATCTAGCGAGGAAGGAGTTAGTAGATGCATCTATTGAATGGCATCTCATAACATATACTTTAGCAGATTCCAAGAACTCTGTTTCTCTTTCCATGCTCTTCCTTGCTTCCTGCAAGATTAAGTTTTCATTCGACTCGTCCATCGCTCTCAGTTGCTTTGGTGACGCCGTGTTACTACTGGCATTTAATGAAGAAGATATACTTCTTCTTCTGCCATTTTTTGCTCGCTTGCTGCCAAATCTGTAGCTGTGCTTCTTTTTTTTACTTGTTTTTTCGGAAAGATTTTCTTTGCTTAGCAATGGTGAGCGTGCAACATTAGTTGAGTTGGATGCTGTTGATGCAACCAAGGTTGCAGATGAATCAATATGATCGATTTGTAGTACGCTTTTATTCTGATCCGTAGTGCTCAACAGTGCTGCAGTTCGTTGCTGCTGCAGCTGCTGCTGTTTCAGCAACTGTTGAGACATAAAAAGCTCTCCGCGAAGAGACTCAATAGTGGTCGCATATTCTTGTACGAGGGCTTCTTGTGCAAACGGTTGGTCGTGTCCGTTCAGCTGATGCTTATAATGGTCGCGTTCATATTTCACAGAGGCTAATTCGAATGTTGTTTGATCTAGCGTCTGATGAAGAGAGCCAAGCTGAGACTTGAGACTGTCCATTTCATCGTTGACTGCACGCAGAAAATCATCTGTGCTCCTGAGTTCCTCTTTCAACCGCGTGATTGTAGCCTTCAGACGGTCTGATTCACCTAGCTCCTGGTTAATGACAACTCTGTTCCGAATGTTCCTGGCTCTGTTGGCATATTTCAATGTATTCAATGTCTCTGTCATGTTGCTGACGGCAGGCGAGGCACACGCTAGCATCAATGTTTGACTATTGCCACCTAAGCTGTCTTGCAGAAGCCTTGTAAGCTTGGAGTCCCGATATGGTATATGGGACACACGGCGAGACTCATCGCCCAACGCCGAAATGACGTTGCCGAGTGCTAATAAGCCCGTATTGATAGAAATGCCTTCTTTTGCTCGGTCTCCCACGGCATTTGTTCGCTTTAACTAAGGCGTGTTTTGGATTTTTAGAACACGCACATAAAGTCAACTGCAGTATTTACCCTTTCTGATCCAGCAAGATCGACAAAATGGAACTTGGATACAAGTCGTTTTGTATGCCGTGAAGCAGAATTATTTGGGCTGAAAACGTTGGTTTGGTTAAACAAAGTTGCATTTTCAACAAAGGTCTCATCTGATTCGGTCTGAAACTGTTTGAGAATAATGGAAAAAATTGCATGCGACCTGGATGATGTACTATTCATGTCCGTTGACGCTGTGGTACGTGCAATAGAGCCCTTTTGTAACAGGCCCATTAATTCAGTTGGATTTGAAACAGCCTCTTCTCTGACACCTGCCCAGCATATATTGCCATGGCTGTCCTCTCTGATTGTCAAATTGAGCCCCTCTCTTCTGCTCTTGACATTCGGACACAACAGATCTACAAGATCCTCATTATGCAGCTCCAGAAAGGAGACGTAAACTTGAAAAGAGTAACTATCTGATCTCTTTGACTCTAGTGAATGAAATAAAGAGTCTATGAATCTTGGTACAATGCCATCGTTTACAGAAGCATTCATGACGGAATCCAGGCCGATGCCCATGCTGTACGTTTTCCCGCTTCCTGTTTGGCCATATGCTAAAATTGTCGAGTTGTATCTGTTCCCAAGTTAATCGCAGATTTTTCGCAAATGTATTTTTAACGTGGAACCATACCCTTCTATGAATTTGTTCAATAGCGGAATCACGCATGAGCTATAGACCTCTTGCTGTGATGAGTGAGGTGGATACACATAATCAAATGTAAACGGTCTGTCTCCTCCCAAGACGACCTGTTGCTGATTATTTGGAATAAATGCAACTGCATTATGGTGACAATGCTGCTTTTCATTTTCCGTGAGAGGCCTTATCCTGACTGCCACTCTACATGTCACTGTAAATAAGCAAACTGTAGCCATGCCCTTCAGCGCTATCTTACCGAACAGAAGATGATGAAGCTGTCATTTTTTATTTTTCTTTTGCAGGAATGAACAAAGAAAGAAAAAAGAGGGAAATAAGAGGAAAGAGAAAACGCCAAAAAGTTGCTTCCTCAATATGTCTAAATTCAAATGTACGCATATAAACAATTTTACAAAAAGGGGGGAACGATAGAAGAGGCAATATGATGATAATAAAAACAAAAAAACTTATTTTTACATGAGCACCTTTTTCGGAAAGTATTCATACACTTTAGGAAATAATTTGGTGCACTTCAGGAAAAAAAAACTCGTTTACGTTAAGGAAGTCTGAAAGCGTTTACATATTGATAGATGATGACCTTTCCAAACAGTTAATGGCCCAAGAAAAAACATTCAAATGTTCTGTTTATCAGTTGAAACAATACCTAATACTTTGACAGTTTCACAAGATACAGTGACAACAGTGCCCAAGGGCAAAATGTGTAGGGTGGTTTTAAATTGTTCATCCCAAAGGGTGAGTTTCTTTTTTTTTTTTTTTTTTTTTTTTGCAAATTCTTCATATCTATAACATCAGCCGTTACTATGAATCAGAGAAACCGCAACAGAAGTGGTCAAAGGCTTAAATATTAACATTTTATCTATGAAAAAGTTCGAGCGCCTATAATTACCACTTTCAAAAGCATGTACATTACACTTCCAAGAGTATTGCTGCATTATTTACTGTCAAGATAAAACAATGCGACATAACACTGTGTAGCAGTGTGTACCAATACAAAGGAGAAGCAATAAGAATATACAAGGATACCTCAAATCCGTGAGCATACATATTATTCTTCATACGTGTCCACTATACAGAAAGAGCACTGATGAGAATTCAATTATTGGGCTATATCTGTAAGAATATGTACTTCGACAGTTTAAAGTAATAACTAAAAAAAAAAAAGAATACAATGACTTGCTGGGATTCGACAAACAGGAAAAAGAAAAAAAAAACTTTCTTTACCTTTGAACCTTGGAAGTCTTCATTTGTCTTGCATGGCGATCACTTGCAACAGCACGCGGTTGACCCCAGTCATCATCCTGGTGCAGAATGTGGTGCTGCGCCTGAATGCCCATATTGTTACTTCCCATGCCTATATCTTCAACCTCATTGCTATGAGGGTCAATAGATGACAGCGATGCAGGAAGAATGCTGGGGCCAACATGCAGTTGGTTCAATTTACGGAGCAAAAAAAGATAGATACTATGGCAGAAGAAAAAGAATTCCTAAAGTGCACCAATACTTTCCGAAAAAGGTGTAAACATGTGTTTTTTGTACTTTATATATATTTAACTCTACTATCCTTACTATGTATATACCTCCTATTAATTACATTCTTTCCGTGAACAATATGTATTAGTCGAAAGTCTAAATGAGGGTATTTTTCATTTGGAGCTGGGTAGGAGAGAATCAACGAGGAAGAGCACAATACAATGAAATGGGAAGACAAAGTTCGCCCACATCACCTATAAACGTTAACCCACGCAAGATTTGATTGTGAAGAACAGGATTCACAGGAAAAATTGGTTGATAAAGGTTTAAATGCTGAAACGGAATAGAAAAATCATCACGATGGCTACTCTAAGCAAAGCTTCATTTTGTTTATTGTAATAAGGCAAGTGACACAGAAATAGACCAAGAGACTTGAAAGGAAGCAAAGCTTAGAACATCTTGAAAGAAAAACTAACAAAACCACCGACTTATAGGTGCATCTTGATGAAAGACATGAGATTTTATCTAGTCAAATTTTATGATCATAACGCTAAAACCAGGAT
Source organism: Parasitella parasitica (assembly GCA_025201805.1). Classification (NCBI taxonomy): domain Eukaryota; kingdom Fungi; phylum Mucoromycota; class Mucoromycetes; order Mucorales; family Mucoraceae; genus Parasitella; species Parasitella parasitica. The sequence goes on from MU619291.1 coordinate 192,542, forward strand.
TGTAGATTCGTACTCATTAAAGAGCTTGAAGGCTTTACATTAAAGGAAATCAGTTTGCGAAAGAAGAGCGTATCTTTCACTCGAAAGTTAGAAACGATTTATCAAAAATCATATAGCATAAATTGAAACTTAGAGTAGGGAAACATGAACTATCTTTAAAATCAAGTTTTTATGGATGAATCGAGTTTTGACATCAACATGAGACCTCCTGAAGGATGGTCTGCTATGGTTATATAAGCTGCTAATGATCGCTTCAAATACTAAAGTGTAATTTTTGAAATAAGTTGTGTCGATGGAAATTAGAAACTAAAAAGTGTACTCATCGAAAAGATTATAGATGGTCGAGGCAAATTGTCAAGAGAGAACATGATCCTAGACAAAAATTTCCAGAGACACTGTCGTCAACTATTATTGTTATGTACATTTTATTTGCATTCATCAGATGAAAGGATGCTACACAGTGATGATAATGCGCCCATTTCCATAGAGATAACAGCAGCTGAATCCTGTCTACATTATATGTATTATTTTATCTTGATCAATAGGAATTTATTTATCGAAACAAGAAGGTTGTAATACATCAATATACATGTTTCATGAGTTTCGAAATTTTTCTCATTAGGTAAGAGAATAGATTAGTGGTAGGCCATGCGTCTACACAATATATACAACTCTCCTTTTTTGAAAACATTCCCATATATATGTATTCAATTGACAACATCTAGTCTGGGCAAAAAAAAAAAAAATTGAATTGGTTGTTGATTTCCTTGTTCACATGTTGCGCATGCAAAAAGAAGCTGTTTCTACAAAAGCGTCGAGGCGTCATCATCAAAAACAGCAAAAGCATGTTGAAATCAATGGCTTGTTATAGCTAATATCGGCATCTTTTTTTAGTCGATACAGATGAATTCATAGTGCACTCTAACGATTCCCTTTTTTTGCTTGTGCTGTTGTTTTTATTCCTTGTGTACCCCCCTATTTCCAGCCTTATAAAATACAATCATTATTAAACCGAGCTTTTCACTCGTTTCTCTTTCACGTTTACCATTCAAATCATATTCACAAAAATGCACAATCATTCACATAACCATCATGGCCCAAAACGACAACAACAAAATCTGCCCAGTTTACATCATTTAATGTTACCGTCTCCCCCGCTAAACTATTATAACAAATATCTACCACAACCACAACCACAACCACAATCTTCGCATTCATACCCAGTGAATACATCTTCATACCATTATTCACCACAGCCGCCCAAGATACCACGCATGGAGTTCCTTGATTACGATGAACCAATGGACCTGCTACCTTCAGATAACCAAGTCTTGAACGATGTCTCCATGTTCTTCTTTGGTACTGGCTACAGCAAAATGACACTGTATCAATCATCATCTATACCCTCAACACCATCATCTCCAGCGCCACCTTACAACGATTTCACCTTATTTGATCCCCTAGAACAAATATACTCTTCAACTTCATCGTGTAAAGGGAGAATGATACCTGATTTGAATGCCTCTTCGTATTCTTCTTTTTATTAGATCTGTCTTGTCGTTATTTTGTACAAATAAATATATATATACATAGATGCAAAGTGATTCCATTCCAGTTGTTGATCTCGAGGATTTTTACTTTATTATCTCTTATTTTCCAATTAAGTCATATCGTTGTCTAGGAAACCAGCCCTTTTCGTCGTCATCAAGGATGCACTATCAATTTTCTTTGAAAATAATGGAATATAGAGATGATTTTCTTGCTGTGTTTTAAGCTGCTGCTGTTGCTGTACTCGAAGAAAACTAGGTCTGTTAGTAAATGTTTCCTCCTATCTACATCTTGCAATCAGCAATTCAAAAGTGAGGCGTACTCATCCAACCAAGCAATATAACCAGAAGCTTCTTTTTTTTTTTCTGCGTGGATTAGATATATATACAAGTGCCAAAATCTAAGGATGTTTTAAAATTATGATCAAATTGAGCAAGTTTATTGAGTGCTACTAGAGGATTTCTTCTTTTTATTACTACTGGAAGACTTCTTTTTTTTGCCCTTCTTCTTTGATTTCTCTAACGTTGGCTGTTCAACAGTTTCTGGTGTGATATCCTATATTTACAGTCATCATTTCAATAAAAAGATTTTTTATATTCTTTTCATTCCTCAGCAGACTTACGATATTAACAATTTCTTGCTCTGTTTGGTGATGCCATTCATGTTCTTGCTCTGCTATTGGTTTCGATTGACCTATTGACCATGGATTTTCATTTGATCCGCCAATCTCCTCATACCCACCTACAAATCCGCTTTGGAATGTGGGCGATTCCATAAACGGGCTTTCAGATGCAAAAAGTGAATCGCTTGGACGAATCCTATTATCCTCATCTTCGCTGTCTGATACCACTTGGGGCCCTGATAGCCTTCGCAAGCTATGGGTCCAAACGTCGTTCAGCTCGCTTTTGAATACTGGCTGGTATTCTTCCTCTTCTTCTATTTGGTCTGGCTCTGGTTCTGGTTCTGGTTCTTCTTCTTGTATTTGTTCGTCTTGCACAGCGACGTGTTGCTTATGGATGTCTGCTGGCCTGCTATAAAAAATAGGCTCTACATCCTCATCACCCAACACCATAGGATTACCGGGCCGTTCGTCATCTGAGTCTTGTTTGCCAGGCGCAGGCAAATCGATGTGTGCATCAGCATCTTCGCCAAACCAGTCGTCGTTCAATTCATCGTCCACATTAAAATCAACAACTGTAGGAATTTGTTCAGAAACCAACTTGACATCTTTCGTCTTTTTTGATTTGACAGGAGATGTTGGCACGGGCGGTGTTTCTTGGCGACGAGGGAAGCCGTCCAGTATGGTAGGATGATCCGATGCAATATCCTCGAGTTCTTGATCCCAAGCTGATTTCATTTCTTCCTCCTGCCTTGCCAGCCTCGGTTCAGACGCTGTATTCAGGCTTTAGAATAACAGACGATGAGATTTTACATACATAGTTCTTACGTTGATTAAAGTTATCTTGTCCTCTTCTTCTCTGCATGCCTGTAGGCACATCGTCATCTGTATCCAGAGTTTCCAGCAAGTCCACAATCTCCACTGCCTTCAACTCCAATTGTTTGTTGAGGGATTCAATCATCAGCTGTAAGAAGGGGACCCCCAGATACTCATAAATGTACTTCAACCCTAGTCCAGTTTGCATACTTGTCTCGGCATAGCGAATCAAATTAGGCTTAATTGCCCCCCTTTTGATTCTATCTTGGTTGTGCTCGTATAGGGTGGCATGAACTGCATCCATTTCTACTTTTCTCTCTTGCTCTTTGTCGCAAAAATTACCCAAAACAAGAACTGCCACGCTTTCAGGCACATTTCCCAGTTCCTTGTTGACGTAATCAAATGTCCATGGTTTAGTTGTATCAAATATCAAAATAACTCCATGCGTGTTGCGATACACGTTCACTGTGGAGGCATCCAATCCCATTGAAACATCCTGATCCTCCTCTTGCGGTTGCTGCGTTGATTGGCTTGGTGACACGGCGCTGTTAATTTGTGGATCGCTAGGCTTATGCTCCAGCTTGATGCCCTTACTTCCAGGCCTGCTTTTGTTGTATGCTTTATCTACAACATCCCAGACTTCGATCTTGACAACATCGTTCGAATCTTGAAAAATGTCAATGGTCCTTATTTAAGATGAAAAAAAAAAAAAAAAAAGTCTTTGAAAATAGTGTACCTTTGTAATGCCAGGGTATATTTGCCACTTGGATCTGTGGGGTAGAAGTGTATTCTTGTTCGAAATCAGCTCCCTGTAATCGATGGACTTTTCATGTTTTTTTTGCTCTGTTAATTTGTTGCATAAACTGGGACATGGCATCAGACTTACATAGGTTACTTTTGCCCGTCATGACATCTCCTCGTAATACAATCTTCACTATAAATGTACATACAAATAAGCATCAGAACAGCCATACTAAATGAGACAAGCCGTTGATTTACTGTTGTATTGAACGCCCTTTCGAAATGCATTGCTCATGGTTTTGAAAGATTGTTGTGAAGAGGCTACTTGAGGTGCAACAGATTCCTGGAATGTATTAATTTTAGCATGTAGTATGCAAAATTGATCATTCGAATGTAATACACACCTTTTTTGCTGCCGTTCCTCCTCCAAAAGACCACCAAGAACTCATTGTTTTGTATTATGTGAGAATGAAGAAATAGGGCGCATACTTTTTGTATGCAGCTTGCTACATAACTTTTTTTTTTTTTTTTTTTTAATGACGTAAAATTTTCAAGTTATCAGGTTAAATGAGACGTTGTCATGGGAATCTAAAGTCATTCGAGTTGGCAAGAACCAATTTTACTCGT
>MU619292.1:0-18195 GCA_025201805.1 Parasitella parasitica
ACCTGATTAATTCACAACCGTTTTATTTGAATAATTTCTCATTCTGATAAATCAAGCAAGAAGAGTTTTTCTTCGACTGATCTCCTTATCACATTCCCCTAGCGACTTTTCTTATCTAATTTCCCACTTTCCCTATTAATAATATTCTCCTTGTCTAAAATTAAACCTAGCTGCATATCTTCTGTTATCTATCTGTTCCTAATTATCTAATAAGGCCTGGGATCCCTGATAGTTTTCATCACCAATGCTACCATCACCCTTTTCTTGTGTATCTGAAAGAGGTTGGAAATTCTTCTATACTAATCTTTTCCAGTATTCATAATTCCTCTTTGGACTTCCAGCCTTCTTATTCTGTGTATATACGGTGTTTAACATTGTTGTGATTTTTCTGGACCCTTGGTTTTTGCTTCTGTTTCTTGCAATACGCCTTTAAGCAAACTAGTACTTTTTAATAAAGAGATGTACAGCTCATCATAGTCTCAATTTTTCTGTTTGCAATGTACAATGGAGCGTAGAAGACAGATTTGAAATTGCCGTTATGCGCGGAGAAGATTTGAATATAATTTGCTCAAAAATGTATGACTTTATGAAAATAAAATAAGGCACAAAAATTAATGAATTTATTAATAACTTTTTATACTAGATTATTTCTATTGCAACACTATTTGTCCTCTGTTTAAACATTAAACATGGTATTACATATACCAGGTTAATTACATGTAATTGTACATCAATAGTTTATTCATTGTATACAAATTACCAATCTAATAATTGCATTATCCCATGCCTTTCTGGTATTTATATCTCAACTGTTACCCTTTTTTTGATCTTTCCTTCATTTTATTCTCACAAAGTATTCAAATACATAAACTTGAATTGCTTGCCATCTTCCCGCTTGTTCATCAACCCCATAGCAAGGTGCGAGCGGTAATAGAATACTACTTTAACAACATATCATTATTAACTTCTTCGAAATACTCTAGATTACCAATCTAAACTTAGGGTATGGCTCTGTTGTGGGGAAGAAATATGTGGTATCATATATTCTGCTGTCTACTACTGTGTTGTTTTAATCATCTCCATGATGCATTTTTTCTTTTTTTCCACTCCTCACTGTGGGTTTCTTAATCCATAAGTGTTTATTGATTTCATTAGAAAAATCACTCTATTATATTTTTTTATTACTCTCAACTCCTCTGCCTACCAATTCGTACTTGCATCTCTCTTATTATGCTGCTCCTCTTTTGTACCTAATTAATCAATCATACCTCATTTGCCGATCTTGATTTCTGCTTCATTTTCTAATCTTTTTCTACCCTATTTTTTGCTTGCCTTCTTTATTGTTTTTGTCTTCCCCATTCTAATATTTTTTCTGTTCCCAGTTATTTTCAGGGTAGAGTAAACGGACACATGCCAACATTTTTGAATGAATTATTATTTATCCTCATAATTTAGCAAGTAAAAATGAGGTAACAAAGAAGATAATTAAACGTATTTACAGTTTCTAGATAATGGTATTGTAAAGCGGTGTAATGTAACATGTTTTTTTTTTTTTTCCAATTATGATGATTTAAACAGCAAAAGATTCTCCACAACCGCAAGTACCTTTTGCATTAGGATTATTGAATACAAAATGCTCTGACAATTTGTCTTGAACAAAGTCCATTTCACTTCCTAACACTGTTATCAAAGCCTTTGAATCCACCAAAACAGTTACGCCTAAAGACAAATTTTCGTTATTAAGTGCTTCCATTTTACTTTTCATTGCCTTTGATTACTAACCATCCTGGCTGACTATCTCATCGAATTTTCCTTTTGAATCTGTGAATTGCAAATCATATGAATTTCCAGAACAGCCCTTTTGTTTTACCCCAACTCGTAAGTACTGAGGTGTTGGTCCTTGAGTCAATGTCTTTAATCGGGAAACTGCCGCAGGCGTCTAAATAGCAGGGGTTAGAAATGGCCACCCATCAACAGGCATATCCTAGGTCTTACCAAAGTCAACGCTGCTTTTCTTAGTCGTAGACGGGAGCTGACATTACTGGGCTTTATAGAATTAGAAGCAGCTTGTTTAGCAACAGCACCAAATGGCATTTTAGAAGGTTGTAAAAGAAAAAGGAATAAAAGTGTGGGGTGAGTGTTCCAATTTTAAGAGGAAACCATGAGTCGCAGTCATGAACTGATAGGTAAGTGAAATGGTGGATACGGTGCTATATAATGTTGATTATACTTTTCAAAAGAGGTTATCCTGGTAAACACATCCTAAAGTAAGACTTTAAACAAGAGTTCTACTTTAATTTTCAAATATACCTAAAAGGCTGATTAGATTATTTGACAATTTAACATGATATGATTCTAATCAGTTGCAGCTAGTTCGTTCAGGCTTTCTCCCACAAGACCACTCCGACAGAGAAAAAGAGGCACCAGGGTTACCAGGTTATGCCAATTACAATTTCAATATTCTTCTTCATTTTTATATGAGCTATTTGAAAAGGACAAACAAAGTATATACTTTCAGACACTGTAAGTTAGTTGTATTAAAAGCAAAGAATAGGTGTGTTTGATGGACTGATGTGGTGCAGGAAAAATCATATATGCAATCCGTCATTTTTCAAAATAATGTGGCCAAAAAGACGAGAGACCTTAAACCTACTACAAGGCTATACTAATAATAAATTTGGTCGGGATGGTTTAGTCAGGATGATTCGTTTAATGACTATCTGACAACGCACCGTAATTTAATCTTCAAAGATGTTCATGTTTTTATTTATGTATTTGATGCTGTCAGTGTTGAACACGACAAAAACATTCATTATTACCATTCATATTTGGAATCCGTATTAATTCATTCCTCCAGTGCCATTGTATTCTGCTTGATACAAAAGATGTATCTCATACAAGATGATAGACGTGGCAAGGCGAGTGGAAGATTCATGCATCGAATGGATAAGTAATGAAAGTTTCTAGACATTTGAAAAGTAAAAATTAGAACTGCAAGCAAGATCTGAGTCTATTCAACTACAAACATTTCAAACTTTAATATTATGGGACGAAACATAACAAGAGACTATCCTGATGTAAAGAAGTAGTCTTGTTTCTAGGCCTGGGCAAGGATTATCCATTGCTTAATACCCAACATTACCGAATTACAAGCAAGCTTGTAAACATTTCGCTCTATCTGTGGAGCAGATGAAGTTATATTATTTGACAAGACTACATTTGTCATTGCAAACCGATTTACATTCGGATGATAACTGGACGCTGAATTAGTGAAAAGATCAGTTGTATCATGAAACAGTTCAATCTCTCTGGGAGGTTCGACAAAGACACAGCAAATTGCTATACAATATCCCTAATTAAACAATGCTAAATATAAAAGAGGGACATTCCAAACAAATGGAGATAAATGGGAGTAACTTTACGACATATTTCGATTCTCCAACGGAACACACATGTGCATTAATGTGCATTAATAATTATATCAGATACAGACATAAGTAAATTATTACGCATGTTGGCTCTCGCAGAATTGCTACTAACTACTTGTTTTGTTTTTAAAGCATCTGCAGCAAGAGCACATTTTGAAAAGTTGTATAATGCTAACATCAAGTTGATGGACATACCATAAAGTTATCAGACTAACCATTCAATAAAAGCGACCATTGCTAAGGTTATACCGTATGACTAATTTTTCTTGGCCTTTCGCCTACTAGTATTGTTTTCATTGTCCTTTATTTTGAAGGAACCAATGAGGTATGTGGCTTAGTTCATTCAGACAAAAGTGAAAAGTCGATAAGAAAACAAACAGCTTTAGACTTTTTTTATAAAGAAATATACTTTTACTAAATAGTTAACTTTGAAAAAAAATAATTTATAAGTGTATTTTTTACCTAAAAAGATAAGTATTCAACAAGAAAATACACGTTTGGTGAGTTTGAGATCTTCTGGAACACCCAGCATGCAAAGTGCTGATATAAGGCTAGTGTAAGTTATTCATCGGTTATTTTTCACACTTTTCTTTTTTTTTTTCTGTTTATTAATGAAAGAAATGATTTTTATTAGACCTTCCAAGACGATTTCCTTAGGTTTCGATAGTAATAATCTAGACTATGATCTTCAACAAGAGCATGGTAAGGAAACAAAAGGGATTCTGAACAAGATGTAAAATTAACTGCGAAATTGAAGATACATCGAACATGGTCAATGGTCATGAAACTATAATCGAGGCGACTACAAATCTGAGCGAATTATCACTTTCTTCATCATTGCGTTCAACAAATTTTCAACAGCACATTGAGGAAGAACATTATGATTCGCTATTAAGCCAACAAGCATCAGACACGGAAGATGATGAAAACGAAGACGAACAGCATAAAACGAACGAGATTGTAGTAGAAGTTGTAGACGATGAGCCTCAACTTCCTTCAGCAACGGCTGATGCTATGGAGACTTACTGCAATATAAGTGAAAATATTTATTGCGGATCAGCCACTGGCAAATCAATTGCTGAGGAAAGTATGCCCTGTGAATGCAAATACAGACCTGATATTGATAATCCAGATGCTGCGTGTGGTGATGACAACTATTGTATCAATAGAATGATGTTTATGGAATGTATGGTGGACGATTGTCCCTGTGATAGATATTGCCGTAACAGGCGCTTCCAGTTGCGACAGTATGCACGCGTTGATGTCATCAGAACGGATAAAAAAGGCTTTGGATTGAGAGCATTAACTGATTTACCAACGTAAAGGTATCAATACTGGCAGATTTGAAAAGTATAGTAACATGGTTCGATAGTAATGCATTTATCATGGAGTACATTGGTGAAGTTATTCCCAATCATGAATTTGTTAGAAGAACAAAAGAGTATGAAGCTGCTGGGCTGGAACATTACTATTTCATGACATTAAAAACAGATGAAGTAAATTTAAATATGATCCATTTTGATTAATCTGCTAATAGGTTTCTTAGATCATTGATGCGACGAAGAAGGGCTGTCTGGCAAGATTTATCAACCATTCTTGTAATCCTAATAGTGTTACACAAAAATGGGTTGTTGGCAAGAATATGCGAATTGGTATCTTCACTCGTCGCCCAATTAAAGCAGGTTCAGAATTAACATTTGACTATAAATTTGAACGTTATGGGTAAGCAAAACGACATAACGTTGAAACCTTGAGATGTTGACTCTCTATAATATAGCGCCGTTGCTCAAAAATGCTACTGTGGCGAACCAATATGCAAAGGCTTCATTGGTGGAACATTGAAAAGCGATGCAACGAAAGCATCAGCTACAGCATCTACCGACCTTACCCTTGATCAAGACGATGAAGAAGAGGATGACGATGATGACGATGACGGTGATGGTGGAGAGGAAAATGAAGGCGAAAGAAAAGTTCAAAACCGAAAATCAATGGCAGAAGCTGTGACACTTACACAGAAGAAAATGCTACGAAAAATGAATCGTCGTAGAGCATCAGAACCATTACAAGATCCTTGTGAAGTACAATCGTTTGTGAAGCGTATGTTGGATTCGGTTGGAAAATCACACCTTGTCTTGAAACTACTCCTACGATTAAAACTTACTGAATCAGATACTACTCAAGGGAAAGATGTCCTCAAGAAGTTTGTTCATCTGCATGGTCTGAAAATGCTCAAATTTTGGCTAGGCGAATGGAAAAACAACAATGAGATATTGATCAAAGTATTACAAGTGCTGTCAAAATTACCTTTGGCTAATAAGAATGGTCTTGAGGACTGCAAAATGTTTGATATCGTTGAAAAATTGACTCTACACGAAGATGATGGAATCAAGAATTCAGCAACCCAATTATTGGCTGACTGGAGTCTTCTGAAAAGCGTTTACCGCATTCCTAAACGTATTGCAACAGAAGCAGTTTCTCGACATAAAGACCACGAAGACAACAAAGATGTTGACGATGGTCATTCACAGATGTGTGTTGATATACCTTCACCTCGTTATGAATCTAGCCGAGAATTCTTTGATCCTGATGACGACTACTTTGAATACTTACCAATGAATGTGGACATTGCAGAAATTCAGTGGAAAATGGAATATCCACCGCAATCAGCTATCCCAACAGCACCTCGAGCCATGATTGATGCTTGTATAAAAAACGGCTTCTATGGCTACGGCGGCCGACCATCTCGTTCTTATTTTCACAATATCGACTCTTCAGCGTTAGAGCTCGATGAATTGTATAACCCTTATAAGCACAAGTATGATTCGCCATTCAATACTTCGCCTGCAGCTTCTGTAACTACATCTGTTTCACTCATACCAACAAAACCTGCTGGACAGACATCACCTAAATTACCGAATAACTGGAAATCTGCTTATGCAGAAGATGGCACTATTTATTATTATCATCGTATTACAGGCAAGACACAGTGGCAACTCCCTGAAGAGCGAGTTAGTTCAATTGAGGGTGTAAATCAGTCAGACCTGGAAGATCTAGTTGAAAAAACAATACAAGAGACTGAAAACAAAAAGAAAAAGCGAAGTGCTAGTCCTATAGTATCTGTAACAACCCCTCGAGTTATGACTCCATCTACTAGCAGGAAAGGTTCTCCAGCAGTCGTAGGCTTAGATGAAACTGAGCTGAAAAAGCAAGTTGGAAAGATTGTGACAAAGTATTTGAGCTCAAAGCAAAAGAACCTTTGGAATGGTGATAAACATCTGTTTAAGGAATTGGCAAGAAAGGTAAATGGGACTAATAGCTTGAAAGCACACTAATAACTTTTATTAATAGATTACGCATCATATCGTCGATAGAGAGGTTCAGTCAAACAGGAAAATAAATTCCATGAATAGTGGTGTGAAATCAAAAATTGAAAAGTTCATTGATTCACATGGAGCAGAACTTGCGTTGAAAGTGCAGCGAAAGAGGAAATTGGTTAAAGGAAAATCAACTGAAAGTCCGTCAAGTGTGATTTCAGAAAAAATGACACCTGTAGATATCGATATACCTAATTCTCCTGCATTGGAGCATGAATTGCCGCAAGATCCTCTCCCACCATCCGCCACTTCAGCTACCACCACAAAACCTGTTTCGCCCATCATAGATAATGTCGAGAAACCCAAGGATGATATTTATTACCGTCGCAATAGATCACCCTATCGCTATGAGTATGTTCGTCCAGGCTATTCTCGACCACCTTATTATAATAGCTATTACCGCTACCCTCGCCCTCCATCACCTTATTATCGACATAATCGCTATAGAAGATCTCCTCCTTTTTATCGACAAAACTCATCGAGACGAGGTTCCTTATCAGATGACGAGATGGATAGAAGAAGATGGGACTAAAAAAAAAAAAAAAAGAAAAATTATTGTATATCATCACCTCACCCCATCTTATATTGTAAATACTTAAGAAGAAAGAAAAAAAGTATATCAGTTTCTTTAAATATTCTTTTTTCTAATAATATTCGTTCATTTTAGCAGTTTTTCTTTTTTCGGATTTTCTTTCATCTGCTGCAGTCTACATAAATAATGTACCGTACAGTGGATCACACAGATACAAAGTTGAAAATATAAAAGCTAGCTTATATAGCCAAGTGTGCATTACGTTCTATTTCGAGAAGGGAAGCTCAATCCTTTGTGATTCAGTTGTAGATATGAAATCAATTAGGAGAGGATATTTGTCTTGAAAAATCAGCATGTGTTACACTACATTCAAAACTTTGATGGTGTTATCAATTTCAAAAAATAGTAATCTATCCAAGCAATTAAATGATTTCGTATATAAAATATATACACCCATGGCAAATCGAAGGGAATAAATTGTGGCCAAAATTGATGGAGTCTGCTCCTATGAGAAGCAGAGATCATTTAAATGAATGCATCTGATATAGTGTAACATCCAAATCTCACACAAATTTTTTTTTTCTCTCTTGTTTTATTCTTTCACTAGATTTAATATGAAAGTATATTTTGCTTGGCTAATTTCTTTATTTCTTATGACTTCTGCTAGTGCTGTTGATAGGCCAACAGCTTCATTACCTGCTACTTCTGGTGGTATTATTTGCGCAATGTCATTATGCCCAACTGCGACATTGAGTAAAAGGGAAATAACTTGCCCATTATACTGCAAGAACAATTGTCAAATTGTTGATGATCAATGCTGTCCTGGTGTTCAAAAGGCTGTTTGTAATACTTTTTCAAGCTCTATTATTGAATCCTCCAAATTAGTTACATCTAGCTCTACTGCTGCTGCAACTAGTAGCAGTAATATGATTGCAACATCTTTGATAACTGAACCTTTAACGTCATCAATGTCAACGCAGCCATCTCAATCTATTGCAAAAAATACTCCAAGTAGTGGTGAAACAACAGGAATTGTATGGATTTCCATCGTATCAACATCTGCTTTCACTGTTTTTATGATTGTTTGGGGCGGATAATCAAAAAATTGCATTCATATACGTAGTGTATTGTAGTCTTGTTTAATTTTTTCGAATATAAAAAACTCTCCCTTTTCCCTCTTCTTTGTTATAAATTTATGATATGCTCAAGTACTATCTGCATGATGGCTTTGGGCAATCAAAATTTGCGATTTTTGCATGTCTTATTCTCTTATTTTTAAATCAATGTTATGCTATTTCTGAAAAGAGGCGTTCAGAGCTAAAGTACGTTTTCTTGAGGTTAAAGTATTCCTGTGCTATTTATTAATCTTTGTTTATAGAGATTTAACAAAGGTAATATAGTGAAGCTTGTGTGCCTTTGCAAGATTATATTCAAGAATACTGTATAAACAGGAAATGTTTTATCATGGCTGGGACAATTATCTGCAACATGCTTATCCAGAAGATGAGGTAAAAACCCCCCCCCCCCCAAAAAAACCAAATTTGTTTTCTAAAAAAAAAAAAAAAAAAAAAAAAACACAATAGTTGAATCCTTTCAAATGTACTGGCAGAGGCAGTGATAAATATGATCCGTATGTTCAAAATATTTCAAAGAAAGTGAATGTCATTAAATCTATTTCCAGGAACAACATCAACATCAATGATGTTCTGGGAGATTATTCGTTAACACTTGTCGATACATTGGATACGCTGGCCGTAAATAGGACAACAAATTATATTGCATGTATTTGATACTTAAGCGCATAAGCAGATTATAGGCACTCAAGAGCAGTTTGAAGAAGCTGTGTACCGAGTTATAAAAACAGTATCTTTTAGTCAAGATAACAAAGTTCAAGTGTTTGAGTTGAACATCAGAGCTCTTGGTGGTTTAGTAAGTGGATAAATTATCAAAGTTGGATCATATTAATGTTATATGCAGCTCTCTGCTCATTTGCTGGCTTCAGATCCACTCTTCAATCATACTATAAAAGGTTATAATAATGAATTGATGGAGATGGCAATAGATTTGGCTGACAGATTAATGCCTGCATTTCAAAATACAAAAACTGGCATCCCGTTTCCTCGCGTAAACTTGAAGAAAGGCGTACCGCCATCGGAAACCACAGAAACATGCACTGCTGGAGCGGGTAGTCTCATTCTAGAATTCGGCGTTTTGAGTCGTCTTTCTGGCAATCCATCCTATGAACAAGCTGCAAAGAGAGCACTTGAATCTGTTTGGCACCGTCGATCCAACTTGAATTTGCTGGGAAATGTCATTGATATTCAAACAGGCCATTGGATACATACTGCTTCATCTACTGGCGCAGGGATTGATTCTGTGTTTGAGTACATGTTGAAAGCATACGTATTATTCGGAGAACAGGAGTACAAGGATATGTTTGATCAAGCGTACAAAGCTTTGTTACTGTATGTTCGTGATAGCTCTGGCTATTTGTATCGCAACGTACACATGAGTACAGGATCACTCATGAGTTATTGGATCGATAGTCTGAGCGCATTTTTTCCTGGTTTACAAGTATTACATGGCGATCTGGAAGCAGCAATCAAAAATCATCTTGTTTTCTACAACATTTGGCGTCGATATCATGCGTTACCAGAACGATATGACTTTTACCAGAAAACTGCCGATCTTCCTTATTACCCTTTACGACCTGAATTTATTGAATCCACATATCATTTATACAGGGCTACCAAGGATCCATTTTATTTACAAGTTGGTGAAATGGTGATAGAGGATCTCAATAATCGTACTCGAGTACCCTGTGGATTTGCTTCGATTGGAGACGTTCGATCAGGACAGCTGGAGGATCGTATGGAAAGCTTTATGCTGAGCGAAACTTTAAAATATCTATATTTACTGTTTGATGCGGATAACTCAATCAACAAAATGGACAGCAATTATGTGTTTACGACAGAAGGTCACATCTTAGCTTTATCTAAAAACTATATACGCCAAAAATCAAAAATGTCAAATAACAATCAAGCTACAATTACTTTACAACAGTCTCCCGCTGGCACTTGTCAAAACTACAACCCTACTCAACGACGCTTTGCATCATTGCCCACTGAGTTGGAAATGACATCGATAGTGTATCAACCTCATATTGATTTTGCAGCTTATATTGCAGGGTATATAGCCAACACTGTTCCACCTATTTCAAATCAAGGTCATTGTGAATCACCTAATGCTATCAAGTCTTACAGCTTATCGTTTGGATTCACATCTCCATCAGCAAGTCTCTTCAAGCAGCAACATGCCAAGCACAACAACAACAACAATTTGATGGATTTTTTGGGAGGATACTTGGCCAAATCGTTATCCGGGTTTAAAATTGAATTGTCAGGCGATAGCAAGAATGAGTATCTTGTAAAAGGAGGTTAGTTGAATGAAGCATTATTTATTTTTTGATACCCTTTTACTTTTGTATATTATAAATCGCTTTTTATTTTATATTTTGTTTTATATTTTATTTTTTGCACGGATTCATTTCCATAGGGTCCCTTCATTGCTATAGATCGGAAAAACTCATCTTTTGTTTACATATTCTCTTGTTTTATTCATTTTTTGGAATGTCTATATAAAAATATTGATGATAGTAAATCCACCAACTATCAGGTAAATTTTATTTACAGTGCAATAAATCTATTGTTCATAACGCATCGTATTATGTAGTATTTCCAAGAATCAGACATTAGCAATACCTTTACATGCGATATTCGGTTATTTATCAAGTTCGAGTGATATAATACGTCTAGCAGTAAAACAATCAGGATTGAGTAAAGCAAGAGATTACTTGACATCAGATTTAGAAGTGAGCATCAAGTCGACTGGACAAGATCAATGCTTTGAATTTATTGGACTGAAGGCAGAGTTCGGTCCAGCTTATCCTGTCCAAATTAACATGGCCGAAGTTGAATTTATTGATGGTTTTGGGTGTGCCCCTATTCGATCTGGCAAAAACAAAGTTATGGTAATATCCAGAGGCCAATGTAGCTTTGAAGATAAAGCTTGGTATGCTCAGCATGCCGGTGCCCGTGCAGTTTTATTTTTGAATAATCAACAAGAAGAGAACTTGATTCGAATGGCGTCCTCTGGCTCAAAGAAAATCCGTATACCGAGTGTCCTCTTGGATTATAACGACAGCTTAACATTTGTACGTACAAAGCACATTCAACAGCTTAGCATGCATCAATTACCATCTGTAGATAACGACCCAAAAGCTAGTTTCATACTGTTCTTTCAAAAACGTCTGATTCGAAATTTAGATGTGATCAATGTTTAGATTTTGCAAAGAAATAATAGTTGATAATATGTCATATCTTTCAATGCTCAAAGTTGAGCTAGAAATAGAATTGCATGTGATTATTGTTACAGATAGCAATCATCACACCTTTTTTTCTTTGTTCCCCCCTTTTTTTTTTACTATTTTATTTCTCAAAGACAATGGAATACGTGGGTAAACTTGGAAGTATATTCACTTCAGTTCATAATTTTTACAACGAAATAAATCCTGCCACGTTATCAGGTGCTATCGATATTGTGGTTGTTGAACAAGAAGACGGTGATTTGGCTTGCTCACCGTTTCACATTAGATTTGGTAAGTTATCAGTGTTGATGCCGCAAGAAAAAAGGGTAAGTATCAATATGTTTAACAATCTACGGGGCATTCATACATATCTGATAAAAAAAAAAAAAGGTTCAAATCAAGGTAAATGGCGAAATTGTTCCCTATGTCATGAAAGTAGGCGAAGCAGGAGAGGCATTTTTTGTATTTGAAACCGAACATGAAGTTCCCGAAGAGTTTCAAACCTCTCCCATAATGGAAGCAGTGCCTGAAAAATCAGAAGAGGATCCCCCCTATCTTGATATTGGTGAATCAAAAGACGAAGAAGAAAATGTCAAACAAGGTAAAGCCGACTTGTTGTCAAATAAATAACCCTACTTTAATCCGTTTTAATATAGAAGATAAAGCCACAGATACTTTTGAAGATGATGATAAGTCAAAGAAGTTGCCCTTACCCGCAGAGCTGCAATCACCTAAAATGATTATTGAAGAACAAATGGATAAGGTTGTCACCAAGATGGATCCTTACAATACACACGATGATCATGGTGAACTGCCAGAACCGCAACTATATCCTGTAGATGACGGCCATATCGTCGAAAGAGTGATCCCGGAAGCTATTACAACAACCACAGTCGCCAAGGAGAGATTTATCGTTCGTCCTGCAGGCGGTGATCTATATAATACGCTGATGGATGTTACTCATACACCAGTAAACAAGGAAGACAGCAAAGGAGACGAATCTATCGTTTTGGACATTGCTGGTTACAAAATAGGCAGCAATGATTGGGAAGAAGAGGGCGAGTTTGCTACACCCGGTGATGCTGATGCATTGGAGAAGGAAATGGCAAAATTATTATTAGACGAAAATGTAGTGCAATCACCTGCTGCTTTAGACCTTGAACCAGATTCGGATTTCAAACGAAATGAAGAGAACCCAAGCAGAGATTCGGCCGACAGAACCGATACTAACTACGCAACAGCCGAGGGATCAAAAATAGACGAGGAGCCTCTAGCAACAAAACAGGAGGAGCCAAAAAGGAGCTTATGGGGTTGGGGTAATGCCAAAAGACAAACTACGAATGACTCCATTGAGGTATCCTCGTCTGCAAAGTCTGATCCGCCTGATGAAGATAATAACGGCAGTTTGGCTCTTTTATCAGGCCAAATTTATCGCATAGAAATGAGTTTATGTGGTTTCTCTGCTTTTGGCAAAGATGAAGACGAAAATTCCCAAGTATTCGATCAGCATATTGTTACCTACGACAACTTTACTCATAATCCCAACATATTGAATGACAGGCGTCTCGTATTCCGTTATGAACAACGATATTATGCAGCAGGGCGTACAGGCCCTTTATTTACTTCGCTATTATTGTACAAAAAACCCTTGGAAGAAACACCAGAAGATGAAGAAGAAGCTGCTGATCGGCGTGAGTCTTATCAACTAGGTAAAGGTTGGAGACAATGGCTAAGTCATTCATCAGTGGCAGCACCACCAACGTCTTCAACTGCTGTTATCAGTAAAAAGGATGCTACTTTGACCACACAGGAAGAAGAAAATGTCCCCAGCACAGAGGAACAAGAGACGGCTACATTTACTACAACTACGACAACTACATCAGTTGGATGGTCTGCTGACCATGTCCATCCAGGAGAACCTGCAGAAGAACAAGTACCTCATAAAGTCTATGCAAAGACATTGCGGCTTACTTCTGATCAACTCAAAAGCCTTAGTCTCAAAAAAGGCGTAAATACCGTATCGTTCTCCGTAACGAGTGCTTATCAAGGCACAGCGACTTGTGCCGCTAAAATTTTTTACTGGGATTACGGAATTCAAGTTGTTATTTCTGATATCGATGGAACGATTACAAAATCAGATACACTGGGTCATGTTTTCACCATGATTGGCAAAGATTGGACACACATGGGCGTTGCTAAATTATACACGGATATCGCCAACAATGGTTATCACTTTTTGTATCTTACAAGTCGGGCAATTGGCCAAGCAGATTATACTCGAGATTACTTGAAGAAAGTTGCGCAAGACAAATACCAACTACCTGATGGGCCTGTTATCATGTCGCCCGATCGACTGTTTACTTCTTTGCATCGTGAAGTCATTATGCGTAAACCGGAAGTATTCAAAATGGCATGCTTAAGAGACATTCAACGTTTATTTGGTGGTAGAGACCCATTTTATGCGGGCTTTGGCAACCGTATTACAGATGCAAGGTCTTATCGCAGTGTTAATGTGCCCACATCTCGTATATTCACAATCGATCCTTATGGCGATTTGAAACTGGAGCTGCTACTAGCATTTAAAAGCTCTTATCTACATCTCAATGATTTGGTTGACCAAATGTTTCCACCGATCAATCGTGTCGTCGACGAAGAATTCAATGATTGGAACTATTGGAAGGCTCCTGTTGCCGATATTGAAATTCCAGAATTGAATGTTGTCGAACCAGTGTCCCCAAAGCCAAAACCCATCAAGCCTGATCCATTCGCACTACCTCCTGGTTCTGTCGTTGCTTCCAAATCGTCGTCTGGACGTAGTATTCTGCGCAGCTTTACCTCTCGTTCTGATGGCAATAATAGCACAAATAGCCTAAAAATTCGTAAACTACAAAGCAGTTCTAGTACGCCAACGTTGTTAAGTCGCAAGTTTTCCATTTCTAGTAACACTAGTGATGAAAATCTAGCTAGCGAAAACGACATTACAAGTGACCAGAAAGCAGGAAATGCTGGCGGTAATAATTCATCCATCGACGATCTAAGCACAAGCCCAACCAACTCAATCATGAACAAAATCTTAAGTGTGGGTGGTGTTCGATCGACTTTGTCACGGACATTTCTCTCCAATGACAATAGCAACAATACAAGTGGCACTAGCACTCCAAAAGTGATTGAAGAAGCAGTCGAAGAAGTAGACGGGGCTGAAGATAAAGAACTTACGCAGCAAGAGCAAGATCATATCAACCAAGATGTCGATTTACTATTAGACGACGATATTGATATGGATGATATCCCATTTATCTAGAGAAATATGTATTTTTACCTTATAATCATTTGAATAAATATCAAACAAAATACAGCATTTGGCGTTACAGATATCACTTGTATGATTCCTACACCCACATGTATGTAGTTGTGTATTGGTTAACTTGTACGATTACAAACAAATAAGCAAACAAACAAATAGTGAAATAAAAGAATTTCTTTTATTCAAGATATAAAATATTTACAAACGTTGAGTGCATTCGCAAGCATCAGCTATTCATCGAATACACTGTTAAAGGTAGGGCCAAATGTAGTTTCACTATCGTCTGATAGCGAGCGATATGAATTTGTGGTGGTCTCAGAGACAGACTGGTTTTCGTTATTATACAATGCATGAATCGTGTTGTAATTGTCTTCTTGTTTTTTCACAGCAGCATTGATGGTAGTAGAAGCAACGGGATGAGGAGTAGTAGGGATTAAAGTATAAGCACGACACAAAGGACGACTCGCAAGGGTCCAGCGACGAGAAACTAGAGCAATTGAAGACATGGTTTTGAATAAAAAAGAAAAAATAAAGAGGAAATTGATTGACCTTTGAAATGGAAAATTAAAGGCTTTTTATATACTACCATGTCTTATCAAAGGTAATACCATTACAGTGCACAACAGATAGATTTGGGCGTTTTTTTTTTATTAGTGTTTGTATGTAATGCTTGTAAAAAAAATCCCACGGATACGACGCCAAATCTAGTTAACTTGATTCATTTATTTGTTGGTGTTTTTCTGATTCTTATTTTTTTTCCAGTATAAATAACTCACAGAGTGCAAAGCTTTACTATCTGGTATCACATTTAAGGGAGGCCCTGCAAACCACAAGATAGGTCCATCTGGTTGGCGTTTATATAATACATCTACTAAGACGTTAATATATACCAAGTAAAAGCTGAATGCACACAAACCTAATTTCTTTTCTGGCTGTGGTTGTTGCTGCTGTTGCTGCTGTTGCTGCTGGATATGTTGATTTACTGCATTTAATGAATCAATGACGCTTGCCTGGGAGAATTGTTGCGGCTGCAAAGGTAATCCCTGTGCTTGTGGTTGTGGTAAGGGCGCCAATGCTGGTTGTGGTTGTATATTGTTGTAAATAAAAGGTTGAGATTGCATTTTTTTGTGATTGAAGAAAGAAGAAAAAAGCCCTCCATCGTGTGCTGTCGTCTAGGAAATTTAGAGCGTTTAAAGCCAGATTACTGGCAAAATTTTTCTTTTGTTCTTGATATTTCACCATCATGGGGAAGAAGCAGACAGCTAGGGACCAGCTTGACAACAATTTTGAGATTAAGCAAGGCCAAGTCTATGCCCGTTCTATGGGCCCGAGAGGAAACCAACAGCATGAAGTAGAATTCATCGATGGTGAAAAGAAACTGGTAACACTTCCTCCTCGTTTTAGAAATCTTGTTTGGTTAAAACGAGGTAAATTTTGCATGTATTCTGATGATCTGTTGCATGATTAACATGATTTCAGGTCATTATGTCATTGTGGATCCTACTGTTGGCGTATCAGAGAAGGTTGCTGGCGAGATCGTCTCAGTATTGTTTCCGAAAAACATAAAAGACCTTAAAGCGGCAGGAAAATGGTAAGAGTCCCATCTTATAATTGATTTCTGGTTCATTTTTTTAATCATTGAACACTGCATCAAGGCCTGAAGAATTTTCTGATTCCAGAAGAGAACCTACTGTTCCTCCAAAGAACGTGAATGGCGATGACGATGAGGAGGAGTATCAAGACGATTTATTTGTGAATAATAACAGACCTGTTATGTCTGACACTGATTGCTCGAGTGAAGAAGAAGATGAATAGATATACCCCTTTTTTACATGGGAGGAAGGTCAGGCAAATCACCTGAATTCGTGGGGGGTAAATTTTGTCTTTCTTCCAACATTAGTAGTGTCATGAAAACAACAAAGAATGTAAATGCAATCAAACTCAATATTGTCATGCAAATGTTTGCCTTGCGCCATGCGTTTTCGTATATATTTTGACTCTTCCAGCAACAGCCAATGAACCATAATGGAGGAAAGAGCCTATCACCTCTTGATGAATAAACTGTTTGATGGAATGATTTCAATTACTTTACCACCCTAACGTGAATAATGCTGCATTTACAGGAAAGTGACGATCCTCTCTGCCTACTCTCCTGATGATGAACCTGTATCGTTGAGGAGGTTCGGATTCTTGTTGATAATGCTGAATTTGGTATTGGCAGTGTGCATTTTGGCGGTTAAATGTTGGCTGCGATTGCACAGAGCCATACGAATAATAACTCGATGACGGCAGACTGCTGTGTGGCGGAGAGCTAGGCATACAGTTGCTAGTAAAAGTTGCTTGCTGTAGCCTGTTGTTTTGAAATTCAGCGAAAGCAGATCCATATGAAGGGGGACAAGCAGCATTTGCATCAGATGAACGAGAAAAGCTATTGTTTTTGTCCATTGAAAATATTGATATGAATTGGAAAAAGAAAAAATCATTGAGAAAGCACTCTTCTCAAGTCACTGGATCAGAAGATGAGCGTGTGGCCCTTATCATATTCTGTTTCAATGCCAGTTGTATTGCAACTTGTAGTTAAGAAATCTCCAGCATTTCATGGATGCATTGGCCTTTCGATTTACGATTAAATGAGAAATTTTATTAAATAAAAAGGAAAACAAAAATGGTCATAATGAGCACAATAGTTGGAATAACTGCATTGCCCGGACCAGTTCGCCAAGTGAAAGGAAAGAAAAAACCCTCTGAAGAGTCAAGAGGGAAAACGAAAAAAGTATGGAAGAGGTAAGAAATTATAAATTGAAACAAATATAAGTTGAAATGAAAGAGTATAAAAGAGGAGAAATAAAAAGAAAAAATCCAGAAACAGCTCAGAAACACTAGCAGCTTTTACCTATGCAACCATTCTACCAAACTAGTACCGATATGAGGAGGAGCCGGAGGAATGTCTTCATTGTGGAAAATATGATCTAATTCGAATAGGATCAAGCAGATTGCAGGCCAACGGACTGCCCAGGAAGCGCTGTATTGAGCATTTGTGGGCTTTTTTAGTGGCAGTAAGTTAAGCATTAATAAAGAACTAGGCCTAAGGTAAATGTTACCACTTTTATGTTATCTTTTCTAAAGTATTTTATCCAAAATAAAAATTTACTTTGTACCAAAAAAGACTAAAATCCTGTAATTGTCCATTA